>WOXC01009246.1:0-132403 GCA_011680675.1 Gymnobelideus leadbeateri | reverse complement strand
GCTCTCTGTTCTACAGTTAAGTCTAGAGAGAAGGCTGAAAGGTTTTTTTTTTTTTAAAGAAATGACTGTCTTATAATGACAAAAGGCATTTATAATATGCATTTGCAAAGTTCTCCCTTTTCTTCCTAATTGGAATTGTTTGTCTTCAGAATCTCATTACTTAGAGTTTCTTTTCTCCCATCTCCTGTGAATGTGAATTTAAGCTAAGGGTTCTTACTTATTCTTTTTTATATATTTTTATTTTTAAACAAATGCTTTATTAACTTCTGTTTTACATCGTTCATTTCCACCAGATTTTGAGTTACAATCATTTTCCCCCCATTATTCCCCTACCCAACCTCCAGAATAGTAGTCCCACAAGATATTGCTTCCTCCAGTCTGCTCTCTCCCATACCTTCTCCCATACCCCCATCGACTTTTCCATTAGAGGAAGGTGAATCTTTGTGTCCCAATGCCTGCACATCTTATCTCCCTATTACAAGCAAATGAGTATTAATAATAGTATTTATATATATTTGAAACATTTAATGTTACGACCTCGAATTTCAGATCCATTTCCTTCCTCCCTTGTCACCCATTCCTTCTTGGGAGATAAGTAATTCAGTATATGTTGTACATGTCTAGCTATGCAAAACATTATCATAGTAGATATATTGTACAAGGCTGGTTATAATTCCCTCCCACTCATCCCACCCCCCACCTGGTCCATTCCCTACATGATCCTGTCCCTCTTCTATAGTGGGTACTTCCAACCTCCCCTCACCCCAAGGATGCCCTCCCATCCATCATCCCTCCTCTCATCCCCCTTCCCCTATCCTGCTGCAGGTTGAGATATCCCATTTACTATGTATGTCATTTTCTCCCTGAACCAAATTCAATTTGAATGTGGTTTTGCCTTTTTAGTCTTCCTTATTCTCCCCCTCCTTTGCAACCACTTCCCCTTGCTTCTTCTACATGGGATAGTTTACACTACCCTGTCTCTCCCCATCTCCTCTTGCCACTTTCCTCTCTCACCTCATAATTTCATCCCTTGAGTATTCTCCCTTCCCAACAAATTCAACCTATGCCCTCTATCCATATATAACTGTAACCACATACACACACATTCACATATGTATTCATATGACCACACCCCCTTCTTCCATTATTTTCATAGTGAGAAAGATATCATCAGTCACCGTTATTGCTTTTCCATATAGGAATGTAAATAGTTCAACTTTGATAAGTTCCCCTTGATCTCTCTTCCCCGATTACCTTCTCAGGCATCTCTTCCTTCCTGTGTCTGGATGTCAAATTTTCTATTCAATTCTGGTTTTTTCCTCAAGAATGCTTGAAAGTCCTCTATTCACTGAATGACCATATTTTCCCCTGAAACAAAATACTCAGTTTTGCTGGGTAGGTGACCCTTGGGTTCATTCCCAGTTCTTTTGCCCTCTGGAATATCATATTCCATGCCCTTCGATCCCTCAGTGTAGAAGCTGCCAGGTACTGGGCTATTCTCATTGTGTTTCCACAATATTGAAATTGTTTCTTCCTGGCCGCTTGTAGTATTTTCTCCTTGATCTGGGGATTCTGGAACCTGGATATAATATTTCTGGGAGTTTTCTTTTTGGGATCTTTTTCAGGAGGTGATCGGTGGATTCTTTCAACCTCTATTTTGCCCTCTGGATCTAAAACATCAGGGCAGTTTTCCTTGAGAATTTCTTGAAGGGTGATTTCTAGGTTCTTTCTTTGATCATGGCTTTCAGGTAGTCCAATAATTTTTAAATTGTTTCTCCTGGATCTATTTTCCAGGTCAGTGGTTTTTCCCATGAGATATTTCACATTGCCTTCTAATATTTCATTTGTTTGGATCTGCTTAACAGCATCTTGATTTCTCATAAAGTCATTAGCTTCCATTTGCTCCAGTCTAACTCTGAAGGAATGAATCTCCTCAGTGAACTTTTGAGATTCTTTTTCCATCTGGCAAATTCGACTTTTTAAGGCATTCTTCTCCTCATTGCCCTTTTGGGCCTCCTTTGCCATTTGAGTTAGTCTATTTTTTAAGGTGTTGTTTTCCTCAGTCAGGCTGTTGACCCTCATTTCATACTTTTCCTGCATCCTTCTCATTTCTCTTTCTAATTTTTCCTCCACTTCTCTTATTTGATTTTTAAAGTCCTTCTTAAGGTCCTCTATGGCCTGCAACCCGCTCATGTTTTCCCCTGGGGCTTTTGGAGCAGGACTTCTGACCTCACAGTCCTTTTCCCGCTCTATGCCCCCAAAATAGGAGTCTAGGGTTGCATTTTTCTGTTTCCTTTGCCTTGGCATGTTGCCACTTAATTGCTTGACTTTTGGGCTTGTTGCCACACTATGGCTTTAAGGCCAGCTAGAGGAATTTTCGTCCCGAATGTGTGGGGGCAACTTCCGTTTCTGGCAAGCTGTAAACCCACCCACAGCTTCCACCCTAGATCACAATCCAGATCCAGAAAGCAAGAGCGATTACCCCCCAAGACTGATCGCTGGATCTCCCCATGATTTGTAGGCTGGGAGCTGGAGCTGCCTCTGAAAACTACAAAATGGCGTGTCTCCTCAGTGGCTTCTAGCCCCCAGGGGAGGGAGCTGACGCATTCCCCAAATACAGGTCCCAAAGTCCATAGGACACTAACCTCTTACTTTGTCCTAGGCATGTCTATGTTGATAATTCTGGAGTTGCCACGGCTCCTGGTGTTCTGGGGTTCCTCCATCTGGCTGCTGGCCCTGCCGCCCTGGGGCTAAAACCTCGGCTCAGGCGGACCTGGGCTAGGCTCGGCTCCTGTGCTCTGCTCGCTGCCAGGTCCCAGACCTCTGCGCTGGTCCTTCCTGCAGGGCTGCTGGGCTGTCCTCAGCGGGAGGTTAGCTTCTCTGTGTCGTTCTGTGGGTGCTGGGGCTCCAGAAGTTGTTCAGAGTCCCCTTTTACATAGTTTGGGGGGAATCTGGGGGCAGAGAGGCTTGGACGAGCTGTTTCTACTCTGCCATCTTGGCTCCACCCCTCTTACTTATTCTTTATTGGAAATGTACTCTCTCCAAATCTAGTGTGGTCCTCAGCCTGCAATTTACCCTCCATCCCCTCTGTCCTACAATCTAAAATCCAGTGGTCACTTCTTCCAGTGGTTCCCATGATTCCTGTGTCAGTAGTCACTGCCTCGATAGTTAGGATCTGATCTGGAATGGGAGTTTCTCTTGTTTCTTCCACCTTTTGATGAATCCTATTGCTAGTTCTGTTTTACAAAGGGGGAAACACAAGGCAAATAAGGGTCAAGTGATATGACATAGGCCCAGGAGTGTGTTGAAGTCAGCTCCAGCTCATTTCTAAGAGCTGGGAAATCAGTAAGTACTACAAATCAGGGTTTGACTTTAGTGTTTTGTTGATTTCTAGACTTAAGAAAGTGATGGAGAAAATGTTAATAATACTGATTAAATTTAAAAGTGAGGTGTGAGTACATTTTTTTCCCTAGAGAACTGATTGTTAAACATTTACCAACACATTCCCCATGTAGGCCACACAGTGAAACAGACAAAATCATGAAAAATTCTCAGATCTCTTCTTTGAACTGTTGTGGGCAAAGTGACCAGAGCCATCAGGACAATTTACACAATGACTGCAATAACATAAAGGCAAATGACATTGAAAGACCTCCAAACTCAGATTAATGCTGCTACCAATCATTTGCAGTTGATTGACGATGGAGCGTAGCCCAACTTCAAGGCAGAAAGGTGGTGGACCATAGGTGCAGAATACAGTATCTCACTTTGCCATTGTGTTATTTGGCTTAATTATGTATCTTTGTTATCAGAGAGTTCTATTGGAGAAGGGGGAAGAGAGAGAAAAATTGAGAACTAACAGCAATATAAAAGAAGAGAATCATTAATTAAAAAGTTCTTTTAAGTGTCTGTCTTCTGATACCATCCCAGGGCTCCATTTTTCCTCATCCCAATATGCCTCACACTAGCTTTGGTTTCAGTGCCAAAGGAAAGGGGGTATTATAAAAGGAAGAATAAACAATGTTTTCTAGTGAATAGGAAAAAAATGCTTCAGAGAGTGAAGGACAAGATTATTTCTAATTATCTGATGCCTTTATTTATGTACTGTCTGTAATAAAAATGCTCCAAAGTCTTTGCCATCCATTGGAGTCTACAGAAATAATTACTTGCTTAGAAACCCAGAAGGAAATTAAGTGATACAAGACAATTCTGTTCCAGGCTTTTCTCTCTTTCTCTTCCTTTCACTGGTTAAACATAACCAATACACACACACATACACACACACACACACACACATATATATATATGTATATGTATATATGTATGTGTACACACACACACACACACACACACACACACACACACACACACACTTGGTGTCCTGCTGGGCAAGGCTAGAACAAAGAGGCATTTTCCTTTAACAGTTTTCTATGGCCCACCTTGAGATCTTGGGAAATAAGCAGTTCTGTCTGATAGGCAGAGCTTGAATTCTATGATTTTTCAGTAGCCTGGGGACAGAACAGATTGTAAACAGATTGTGCTGTCATCTAAAGAATCAGAGGCAGGGGCTCTTCATCTTTTTTTGTGCCATGGACCCTTTGGCACTCTGGAGAAGTCTATGGACCCATTCTCAGAATCATGTAAAATGACTAGAATTACAAAAGACAAAACAATTATCTTGAAATAATGTTACCAAAATATTTTTAAAAGAAGTTCATGGACCTCAGGTTAAGTTCCCGTGATGTAAGGGGATGTTAGAACTTGAAGGGATTCTTAAGTTTTGGGGATTAAAAAAAATCATGGAGGTCATTGGTGTAGAGTTGGATGAAACTTCAGAGGACATCTAGCTTAATCTCACATCCTACCTTTTACAGATGAGAAAACTGGTGCCTATAAAGTGACTTGAGAGTTCCCACAGTAGCGAGAACCAGAATTGAAACCCACTGTGATTTTTGCTATTACAAACTGCCTCTCCTAGTCTGATCCTATTTTATAGGTAAGGTAACTGAGTCCTAGAAAAGGGAAAAGAAAACAGGGTGAAGCCTAATCCCTAGTCTTTGGGTTTCCAAACCCAGTGTTGTTTCTACCACATCACAGCTTTCCTATGTCAAGACAAGAAAGAAATTAGGCCTAGAAAATCTTTTCTATCTTTACCTGACAGGTGGAAACTTTCATTAAAGAGATATGATTTAGCGTTGGCTCTCTGTTCCCTAAACTCTCTCTCCTATACCCAGGATATCTCCCATTCAGGCAAATGTTAATAAGTCAAGAAAGGGGGAGGGGAAGTGATCTTGCTCTCAGATGTTGGGCATTGGGATAAGGACGTTGAAAACACCAAACAGCCTGTGGAATAGCTCTGGACTGAGAATTAGGAGGAGTGATTGTAACTCTTACCACTGACTTGCTGTATGGCCTTGGAAGAGTTGCTTGGACATATGAGAATATGGGGGACTTTGGGCCTCCATAGCTCTTTATATCAAAACAAAGATTTGGACTAAGTGATCTCCAAGTTCTGTGCCAGCACTAACTTGTCTAGGATCCTAAAATAAAAACCTCTTCTTGACCATAGGCTCTGACAGTGGACAGCCTACACTAGTAAGAATGTGGGAAGAAAGAGATAAGAGTCAAAGGCTTAGTTGTTGTTCAGTCATTTTTCAGCCATGTCCAATTATTTGTGGCCACATTTGGAGCTTTCTTTGCAAAGAAAATGGAATGGTTTGCTGTTTCTTTCTCCAGATCATTTTATAGAGGAGGAAAATAAAGCAAACAGGGTTAAGTGACTTACGCAGGGTCACACAGCTAGTAAGTATAAGACCAGATTTGAACTCAGAAAGATGTCTTTCTGACTCCAGGCTGGGCCAAAAAGTAGATTTTGTTTTAATCTCATAAATTTTATTTGGAGATAGTGTGATGGGAAAGAGCTGGATTGTAGATATTGTATACATTATGGAAATTTTGGAGAGGATTTTCATTCAAAAGCAAAACAGAACCAGACAGCCCTGGGTGAAATTGTCAACTAGGCAGAGCTCATCCAACAATTTTTTTCCTTTCAATATTATTTTGCTATCCCCATTCTCCACTGCTCACTTTATCTCATTATTTATCTCAGCACTTGACATTATGCTCAGGATAGCATAGTAGAGTGTTTGGACTGAAGAACATCTAGTTTCAGATGGGCCTCTGACACTGACCTATGACCCTGGGTATGTCACTTATTAAACCTCTCTGTGCTCTAGGCACTGTCCTAGGAGCTATATGTCCACAAACTTAAAAAAAAATACCACCACTTATTTTGATAACTATACTCCATTGTAATTGGTTTCCTTTATATTCCTATGTATTTTATTTTATACATTTAAAAATGTTATTTTGAGAAAGGGCCTGTAGACTTTCCCAAACTCCTTAAGGGATCCCTAACAACAACAACAACAAAAGGTTAAGAATCCCTTTTCTAGGTCATAGAAGATTGGCAGAGGGAATTCTTCTACTATGAGTGACTTATGCTAATAAGATCACAAATCTTTGGAGTATTTCCATAGCATGGGCAGAATATTGTGCTAAGGAATAGGGAAAGTTTGTTTGGTTGGCTTTTTTAAATCAATCAACAACCACTGAATAAATACCTGTAGCATTCAAGGCACCATGCTAGATGCCAGGAGTATAAAGGAACAGTAAATGAAACTGTGACTTCCCTCAAGAAACTTATATTTTAATAGACGTATTCCTGGTAGGCATGAGTCTCTCCTGTCATGCATGAGTCATTGTGATTCACACTCGTAGCATTCCTAGAAGTAGCCTTTGAGGGGCAGCTAGGTGGCGCAGTGAATAGAGCGCTGGCCCTGGAATCAGAAGGACCTGAGTTCGGAGCCGGCCTCCGCACAAACAAAAAAACCTAGCCGTGTAACCTTGGGCAAGTTACTTAACCCCAATTGCCCTAAAGGGGCGGCTAGGTGGCGCAGTGAGTAAGAGCGCCAGCCTCGGAGTTTGGATGACCCGAGATCAGATCCGGCCTCAGAAAATGAGCACCCACGCATAAATCAAATGACTAGCCATGTAACTTTGAGCAAGTTACTTAACCCCAATTGCTTTAAAAAAAAAAAAAAGAAGTAGCCTTTGAGGAGAGGCAAGGCTTAAGCACTTGCCAGTCTGTATCATGCAGTGATGAGGTCATCACTTACTCACCTAGACTTCTGCAAAGCCCTCTACTTGGGCTCTAACTTCCTATCTCTGTCTCTCAGCTCTACATCACTCGCTAGTCCTTTACCTTTCTGATGCAAAGATCTGGTCTGGTTGTTCCAATTGCTCAAAATCTTCTACCCCAGAAATTTCAAGGAACTTTGTTTTGAGACTCTTAGATGATTTATCATAAAATATTATATTATCGTGATCTGAATTTGTGTTCTATCCTCCTAGACTCTAATATCTATGAGGGCAAGGACAATCAATGCTTTCTTTAAACTTTGCATCTTCCCTGGCAGGTACTCTATACATAGAAAGTATTTAAATATTGAACACAAACATGAATGAACGAACCCAAAGGGAATGACCCCCTAATGGTTCTCCTGTCATGCAAGAATCATTCTAATTCACATTGGCATCTGGTGGGGAGGAACATGTGGGACGTTGACTAGTCTTCCTATAACCCTTGAATTCACACTATGAAGGCAGCTTTCTGCTCTGCCTCCATGTAAAAACATTCCCATTTGTTGTTTTGGCTATTGGGTGTATCAGTTGGAGAACTGTCCTATCCTGAAATTGAGGGAACCTTTTGGGGGACTTCTAAGAACAAGAAGAAGGGTAGCTAAAGAAGCTATATAATTTTCTTTCATTTCTCTCATGTCTCTCTAGCTTTCACCTAAGCAGCCTGTCAAATTGGGTCTTTTGAGAGTAACTGGAGGTGGCAGCCTAGTTTAGTGACTTGAATTGGGCACTGAGAATTGGAACATCTGGCTTCCACTCCCACAACTCCACCAAAACTACAATTGATGGTCTCCAGCGACCTCCTACCTGACAAATCCAATGACTTTTTCCTTAGTCCTTATTTTCCTTTTGACAACTCTAAAGCATTTGACATTATTAGCCAATGCCTCCTTTAAAAAAATCATCTCCACTTCCATGACACTGTACTTTCCTATTTTTCCTACTTTTGAAAGTGTTCTTTTCCCTGACCCCTTTACTTTCTTTCTTTTTGTCACCTGAATTCAGACATTTTTCCAAGACTAAATCCTTGACCCTTTTTATAAGCTCTATTTCCCTTCGTGAATAGATCCTGTCTCATCACTCCAACTATATCACCTCTTATGTAGATGATACCTCATTCTACATTATATATTTTCAGCTAAGCTCCAGTCTCATACCTCCAGCTACAAATGGAGTATCTTCAGTTGGAAGTCATGTATCAAACTCAACATGGCTCAGACAGAACTCTCTTTCTCCTTTTTGCAATTTTATTATTTATATCAATGGAAACTTTACTCTCGAACTCGCCCCTCTACACAGAATCACAGCTTCTAGTAAGTCATCCTTGGCAATAGTTTCTTGAATTGTTCCTCTCTTCTCTATTCCTGTGGTAACTGCCCTAGTCCCACTCAGCAAAACTCAACACATATTTATTAATACTGTGCTAATCACTGTAGGCATCAATCAAGCATTTATTAAGTACCCACTCTGTGCCAGGCAAAAATTTTAATTCCCACTCTTATGGAACTTCCATAGAAGATGAATAAAACACATATGTAAATATTATACAATAATATATAAGCATGTCAGAGGAGTACAAAACAAAGTGCTATGTGAGGTTTAGAGGGGAAAAGAGAGGATAGGCTGCTATTACCAGAAGTTAGTATCAGGTAAGGCTTTATGGAGGAAATGCTATTTGAATATGACTTTGATGGAAATGAACTGAAAAGGTGGTAAGGCATGGGAGACAGAAAGGCAGAAAAGCATACAGGATGTTTCAGGGACAGAGAATAGTCCAGTTTAGCTGACACATAGGGACATAACACATAGAGAGATAGAACATTTGTTAAATGCCAACTATGTGCCAAGCACTGTCCTAAACTCTGGGAATACAAATGCTGAATGTCTCAAAGGACTTCACAAAGTTTTAAGCTTTAATAAAATTGCACTAAGATTTTTGGGTCACCATGTAGAAAGAAGTTCAGAAGGCCCTTTCACTCAAGGAGCTTATGTGTTAGACAACATGTGAAAGGGAACTGGAAAGGGGGAAGGAGAATACACAGGTGGCAGAAAGTATCATGAAGACCTGGTTCAGGGTGTATGATAAGGCAAATGCTTATCTAAAAAAGTCAGGGTAGGGTGGACATGGGGATCTGGTACAAGGTCAATGAAGATGATGGCTGGAGTGCAGGAGGTATGAAGTGGAGATAGCTAGGAAGAGAGTATGTAGCAGACTGGGAAAATGGGATGGTCCTAGACTGCAGAGGAATTTGAATGACAGACAAATGAATTTGGACTCTATTCAAATACGCACTAGGAAGCCATTGGAAGATTTTAGGCATAAAAGTAACATGGCCAAATCTATGGGTAAGAAAGATTAGTGTGGAAGAGATATGAAGGATGCCTCGAATGGGGAGAGACTAGATGTGAGGAATTCTATTAGGTGTCCTTACCATCATCCAGATGAATCATAGTGAGGACCTGTACTAGAGTGATGGTGGTAATAGAAAGGAAAGAATGGAGGTGAGAAATACTGCAAAGAGTCAACTGGACCTGGTAAGTGGTTGCTTGTGAAAGATGAAAGCAAAACAAGAATCCAAGTTAATAGCAGATTTTCAAACTGAGAAGGAGATTGGGTGAATGGTGGTGGAACTGCTGCTGGCAGAAATAATGAAGCTAGAAGGAAGATCAGGTTTTGGGACAAAGATGAGCTCAATGTGGGAGGATAGTGAATTTGAGAGGATGCCAAGGCATTGAGGTGATGTCATGAAGGCAACTGGAAATGCAGATGTATCTGGAGTTCAAAATAGAGAAAAGATTGAAGATGAAGGTTTAGAAATTATCTACTGAGAGGAAATAGTTGAAATTATGGAAGTGGATGAGATTTGGAAAGAATAGAATATAAAAAGAAAAGAGAAGAAGATATTTAAGTCAAAACTTTGAAGAACACCCTCCTTAAGGAGTTAGGAAGGAGAGACAGAGAAGGAACTGTGCAAAAGGAAGGATAACTGAGAGTTTGCTATCAAAGAAACAAAGGGAAGAGAATCCCACCCAGCTCAAAAATCTCCCAGATGCCCACGCCTACAAGATGAAATCTAGCTGTGCCCAGCTCCATCTTCTAGAGCGGGTCTTCAACAACCACTACAATGATCTAACCCCTCCACTCATTTTGAAATTGTTTCACATATTGCCTGGCGTTATTCTGAATGGTTTCATATATAGGTCTTCTCAGCAAAATCAAACTTTGTGTACAGGAGCCATGCGCTATTTTGCATCCATCTCCTACAGTATTTAGAGAAGTGCAATGCACAGATCAGGTACTCAACGGGGACTTTTAAAAAGAATGAATGAATATTCCAGTCTTTGTCCCTGTCTTCCTTTGCCACATCTTCATCATGTCACTTCCTCATTTTTCAGGCATTAACCCAGTATTTGGCACATAGTGCAAGCTGAATAAATGCTGATTGACTTGTAGCCTCAGTTTCTCTATCTAAAACTTGGGGAGATGAAAGCTGCAGAAGGGCAGGGAATGGCCACACACTCCACTGCTCAGAGCCCTGGTGATACCAAGATCAATAGTTTAATTGCTGTGAAACACTGTGAGCCTCGGTGGTGCCGTATAAATAATCGTAATAACTGCGGTCAGTGACGGAGAAGATGGTTTTCCAATAACTTATTTTAAAATGCATTTCTCTACAATTAACTCCACATGCTTCTGGAAGAATGAGTATTCTATACAGGCTCTTGCTAAGGTCTTTTTTATTCTTCTTTATAGCACTTCAGTTCTGGTGCCTCTCCTTCTTTCCCAAGCTGTCTCTCTTTGGGATCAAAGGTCACCTGTCTGCATTTGGAGAGAGCATCGTCTTCAGGCATGCACAAAACGGGGGCGGCTTAAAGCCCAGTCTGTGTGGTTTTCCTGGGGACTGTAGGGTGGTCAAAAGGCCCTTTGTGATGTCACAGCCAAACTCCCTCCCTGGCCTGGGGCCCCTCAGCTTTCTGCATCTCTGCATTCCACCCTTGGCCAATGATGTCATCCCAGCACAGGAGCTCTCTTCTCCTTTCCATCTGCAGCAAGTGGCTTTCCCATGGCCCTTGGGAGCATGCTCTCCAGCCATGTGCCTTTTACACTCCTCACCCTGTTGGGTTTTGAACTCCTAGATTCCAATTCTGTCTTGGGTGGGCAGCCCTGGTCAAAGTTGCTTCTCTTTTCTGGGACTCTTCTATGAGATATACTGATTGTATAAGGTAGAGGAAGGGGCTGGGAGGAAGCTGGAAATTGTGAGACTTTCTGTTGCCTGAAACTTTTTGTTATTATTAGATTATAATTCATCTCAATATTATCATTTCTTATTATGCCCATCCTTCAAATTCAGTCTAAAATCTCATTGCTTCCATAATCCGTTCCTTAATGGTGGTTTCTAAACTCCTGTATGTTTCTATTGTTAACATTCACACATACTACCTCCCATTGTAATCACAAGCATACCTTATCTTTCCTAACTAGACTCTTAGCTTTTTCAAGGCAAGGACTGTGCCTTCCATTTCCTTAGATTTCTTTGTGTATCTAATACAATGCTTTCCTGGTACATAGGGTTACTATTTATCAATAAATGTTTATTAAATTAAATTACTAATAATATCCGTTTCACCCCATGGAAAGAGCCCTAGAGTCAGAGTTAGAGAACCAGTGTCCAAGTCTCCACCTATATTACCTTGAGTTAAGTGCCTTAACCTCCTCGGGTCATTTTTTCTTCATCTATACAATGAGGGAGTTGGATTAGATGGTCTTTCAGGTCTCTTCCAGCTGCATGCATACCCCCTACCACTTACTCCCCCACATACACCAATTCTATCACCCCTGTATATGTTTTCACCTTCCAATATAACGTAGGCTCCTGGAAGGCAGAGGCTGTCTTGCTTGCTTATTTTTGTTATCCTTAGTGCCTGGCACATAGTAAACACTTAGTAACTGTTATATCTATCTATCTATCTATCTATCTATCTATCTATCTATCTATCTATCTATCTATCTATCTAGCTATCTATCTATCTATCTATCTATCTATCTATCTATCTATATCTGTCTGTCTATTTCTCTGTCTGTCTATTTCTCTGTCTGTCTATCAGTCTACCTACCTGTCTATCATTAGTATCTAAAATCCTGTGACCCTCCATGTGAGCTGTTCCTTTGACTGTGATGCAGAGGGAGCTTCCTTTATCTAGTGGAGGATACCCTTGCTGAAGCCTAAAATGACTCCTTCTGTCAAAGTGGGCAACAGCCACTATATTGTTCTAGTTATGTCAGGTGTGATTAGATTTGTTTCACCCTCAGTTTTTTATCTTAGTTTATTTAAGGTCCAGCCTTCCAAAATAAATAAACACCAGTGACCTGGAGCACTTCAAGCCCCTAACTGTGGGTGCTCTATCAGAAGCAAAGACTCTGGGCTCAGATGTTGGCTCTGGCATTCAAACTTATGGTTTTGAATGTCGCCCATCTCTCTCTCTCTCTCATCTGTAAAATGGGGAGAGGGGGACTAGATGGCTCTCTAAAATTCCATTGTCCTATGATTCTGAATCAGCATGGGGGCTCACTGGGAGAATTTGATTCTCAGTGTGCCCTAAAGGAACCAACCTAGGCATTACCACCTTTTCTAATGAGCATCTGAAGAAGAAAATAACATGAGCCAACTTGAGGTCATGCAAGAGACCAGGGGGACAAGAAGAGCCTCTCCTGTCTGGTGTTGGAGGCTCCATTATTCACCTTCTCCAAAGTCCACGTCGGAGTTCTTTACACTAAACAAATACAGGCTTTTGCTTTACACACACTCACAGCTATTCTAGATACTGCCTCCCACTCTCCATTAAAGGGCTGATGCATGAACAGTTTGATTGGGGCTGCAGGGGACCAGAACACAGCTCATCAGGAGCAGATGTCAATATAATGTACACTTGCCTGATGCTCCCCAGTTTATTTACTCGTCAAGAAAATTGTCCAAGCAGTACCAAGGGCGGGGGAGGGGAGGAAACAACTGCTCAGGAATTCTATGGAGCTGAGCAGGGTATTGAGCAAGGGACCTGGAGAAGTATCCTGGCAGAAGGCATCTGCTCTGGCTGATGTCAGTGCCTCCAGTGGCGAAAGAAAGAAATCACAGTCCTGTGCAGAACAGGTAAAGATTTGGAAGCCTAAGAGAAATCTGGAGTGTGAAGATTAAAAGGTGGATAGCTAAGCTGAAAGTGGAATTGGAATAGCCTATCTACAAGTGGTCATCTTGTCTTTGGCAGAGCACCTCTAAGGACAAGGGATTCACTCCATTGTGGTTCATCTGTTTTACCCTTTGGTATTTACAGGGGCTAGTCCTGCTACTGGGGCCCAGAGTTGGTGGGTTCTTTTTTTCTACTGACATCCAGCTGCCCATGCATTGTCTCATCATGCATTTATTTTTTAATTAAATTAAACAAATGCTTTATTAACTCCTGTTTTACATCATTCATTTCCGCCAGATTTTGAGTTACAATTTTTCCCCCGTTTTTCTCCTACCCACCCTCCCAGAATAGCAGTCCCACAAGATATCCCTTCCTCCATCCTGCTCTCTCCCATATCTTCTCCCATACCCCCTTCGACTTTTCCATTAGAGCAAGGTGAATCTCTGTGCCCTGATGCCTGCACATCTTATCTCCCAATTACATGCAAAAGAGTATTGATAATAGTATTTACATATATTTGAAACATTTAATTTTAAGACCTCAAATTTCAGATCCATTCCCTTCCTCCCTTGCCACCCATTCCCTCTGGGAAGATAAGTAATTCAGTATGTGTTGTACATGCAAAATATTACCATAGTAGATATATTGGACAAGGCTGCTTATAATTCCCTCCCACCCATCCCACCCCCCATATGGTCCATTCCCTACTTGAACCTGTCCCTCTTCTATAGTGGGTACTTCCAACCTCCCCCCGCCAAGGATGCCCTCCCATCCATCATCCCTCCTCTCATCCCCCTTCCCCCTATTCTGCTGCATGTTGAGATATCCCATTTAGTATGTATGTCATTCTCTCCCTGAACCAAATTCAACGAGAATGTGATTTTGCCTTTTTGCCTTCCTATTCTTCCCCTCCCCTGCAGCCACTTCCCCTTGCTTCTTCTACATGAGATAGTTTACCCAACCCTGTTTCTCCCCATCTCCTCTTGCCACTTTCCTCTCTCACCTCATAATTTCACCCCTTAAGTATCATTTCTTCCCAACAAATTCAACATATGCCCTCTATCCATGTACGACTATAAACATATATACACACATTCACATATGTATTCATATGACCATACACCCTTCTTCCATTATTTTCATACTGAGAAAGGTTTCATCAGTCACTGTTATTGTTTTTCCATGTAGGAATGTAAATAGGTCAACTTTGATAAGTTCCTTTTGATTTCTTTTCCCTGATTACCTTCTCAGGTATCTCTTGCTTCTTGTGTCTAGATGTCAAATTTTCTATTCAACTCTGGTTTTTTCCTCAAGAATGCTTGAAAGTTCTCTATTCCACTGAATGCCCATGTTTTTCCCTGAAACAAAATACTCAGTTTTGCTGGGTAGGTGACCCTTGGGTTCAGTCCCAGCTCTTTTGCCCTCTGGAATATCATATTCCATGCCCTTCTATCCCTCAGTGTAGAAGCTGCCAGGTCCTGTGCTATTCTAATTGTGTTTCCACAGTATTGAAATTGTTTCTTCCTGGCTGCTTGTAGTATTTTCTCCTTGATCTGGGAATTCTGGAACCTGGCTATAATATTCCTGGGAGTTTTCTTTTTGGGATCTTTTTCAGGAGGCAATCGATGGATTCTTTCAACCTCTATTTCCCCCACTGGGTCTAAAACATCAGGGCAATTTTCCTTAAGAATTTCTTGAAGGGTGATTTCTAGGTTCTTTCTTTGATCATGGCTTTCAGGTAGTCCAATAATTTTTAAATTGTCTCTCCTGGATCTATTTTCCAGGTCAGTGGTTTTTCCCATGAGATATTTTCACATTGCCTTCTAATCTTTCATTTGTTTGGATCTGCTTAACAGCATCTTGATTTCTCATAAAGTCATTAGCTTCCATTTGCTCCAGTCTAACTCTGAAGGAATGAATCTCCTCAGTGAACTTTTGAGATTCTTTTTCCATCTGGCAAATTTGGCTTTTTAAGACATTCTTCTCCTCATTGCCCTTTTGGGCCTCCTTTGCCATTTGAGTTAGTCTATTTTTAAGGTGTTGTTTTCCTCAGTCAGACTGTTGACCCTCATTTCATACTTTCCCTGCATCCTTCTCATTTCTCTTCCCAATTTTTCCTCCACTTCTCTTATTTGATTTTTAAAGTCCTTCTTAAGGTCCTCTATGTCCTACAACCCGCTCATATTTTCCTTTGGGGCTTTTGGAGCAGGATTTCTGACTTCACAGTCCTCTTCCTGTTCCCTGCTTCGATCCTCTTTGCCCCCCAAATAGGAGTCTAAGTTTGCATTTTTCTGTTTATTTTGTTTCCTTTGCCTTGGCATGTTGCCACTTAATTACTTGACTTTTGGGCTTGTTTCCACAGTAGTACTCTGCCACCAGACAGGAGAGCTTTTGTCCTGAACATGTGGGGGGACAACTTCTGTTTCTGGCAAGGTGGATACCCACCCCACAACCTCCACCCCAGATCACAATCCAGATCCAGGGAGGTTAAAGCAAGAGCGATTACCCCCCAGGACTGATCGCTGGATCTCCCTACAGTTCACAGGCCAGGAGCTGGAGCTGCCACTGAAAACTACAAAACGGCGTGTCTCCTCAGCGGCTTCTATCCCCCAGGGGAGGAAGCTGATGCGTTCCCCAAATACTGGTCCCAAAGTCCATAGGGCACTAACCTCTCACTTTGTCCCAGGCATATCTGAGTTGATAATTCTGAAATCTCCACAGCTGCTGGTGCTCTGGGGTCCCTCCAGCCAGCTGCTGGCCCGGCCACCCTGGGCCTAAAACCGCGGCTCAGGCGGACCTGGGCTCGGCTCTCCACTTGCTGTGCGCTGAGCTGCCAGCTCCCAGAGTGCTGCGCTGGTCCTTCCTGTAGGGCTGCTGGGCTGTCCTCAGTGGGAGGTTAGCTTCTCTGTGTCGTTCTGTGGGTGCTGGGGCTCCAGAAGTTGTTCAGAGTCCCCTTTTACATAGTTTGGAGGTAATCTCGGGGGAGAGAGCCTTGGATGTGCTGTTTCTACTCCACCATCTTGGCTCCACCCCGTCATCATCATGCATTTATTAATCATATCTGACATGAATAATGCTTTTCAAGAACCTGTGGGCGATACAAAAGATCCCTTTTCCCTCAGGGTGATTTTAATCTTGTTCTGAAGACAAAACATGCTTGAAACAAAGAAAAAATCACAGATCTCCATATGTTAGAATATAGCGGCATGGTTAAAGAATGTGCAGAATGTTGAGTGGAAGTGAAATGAGGGAGTGACTAGAGCAATAACAGTAATAATAGCATTTATATGATGCTTTGAGATTTGTGAAATGTTTCCCATAGGTTAAGTCATTTGGTCTTCACAACAAACCTACGAGCTAAGTACTCTTATTATCCCCATTTCATAGATAAGGAAACTGAGGCAAGCAGGGATTCAATGGTTTGACCAGGGTCATATGGCTAAGTAAGTTTGTGAGTCAGGATTCAAACTCAGGCATTCCTTACTGTAAGTCCAGGACTCTATCCACTACACCATCTAACTACAGGGTACTTTAATTGGAAAAGGCTCCTTGGAAGAGGTGTCTTGGAGTAAGCTCAGAGAAAATGGTGGTCATGGACTGGTTGAAAGGAAGCAGAGGATATGGAGATTTTCAAAGAGAGGAAACCACATGAGCAAAGGCTGGGTAATATGACTCAACAAACTAGGTTGTACAGTGGCAGTAAAACTCTTGGCTGAACAAGAAAGGAAAGAGTCATGTTGAGGATTGGCAGTGAGGTAGAAGAGGGAGGTGGTGGAAGCCCTTGGATGTTATCTGGACAGAAGACTTGGGTAAAAGGGCAGTAGAGAACCACTACAAGCGTCTGGGTAGGGAGATGAAAACAGTGTCTGAAGGAAAACTGAAGACAGTGAGACTCACTGAGAGATGGTAACAGTCATGTAGCTAGCATAGAAAATAAAAAGGAAGACAAATCTAAAAGACATTGCCCAGGAAGAATTGTCAGGCATTGAATCCTGATGGGGATGAAAGGGAATGAAAGTACTTGCCAGCCTCCTGGCTCCAAGAACATCTGAGCTTAATGTCTGAGGCTGTTCTGGTGGTGAAGGCTCCTGGTTTCAGGTCAACACCTGTCCATCCATCCACGTAAGCCCAAAACATACAATGGGCCCCAACACACATTGTTAAGAATCTCTCTGTTTCCAGCCTTCAGTCAATTTGACTGACTGCATTTTGTTTCCTTCATCTCCCTGCCCAGCTTATAGTTTCAACTAGTTGCTACTTCCTTCTTTCTATACAGCTGTTAAGCAGATGCTGGGTCCTACTCCAGAGGGGGCTTCATTTCCAGCACAAGAGAAATGCTGACTAGATAGCAACACCGAATATTCACATGGCACATTTGTGTAAGGATTCAAAGTATTTTTAAGATATTAATTCATTCATCATGGCAATAGCCTTGTAAATTAGGGAGAGGGGGCAGATAATATCCTCTCCCTGTTGTGAGAAGAGTACACTGATGCAGTGTGTGTGTGTTGAATAGTGAGTGGAGGGAGGGGGTAGCTGTGGTTAGTCAAAGCTGTAGGGTAAATAGGTGGGATGAAAAATTACCTGTCTGGCTCCCTGGATGAGGACACATGCATTCTCCCTCTCTCTCTCTCTCTCTCTCTCTCTCTCTCTCTCTCTCTCTCTCTCTCTCTCTCTTCTCTCTTCTCTCTTCTCTCTTCTCTCTTCTCTCTTCTCTTTCTTCCCCCTACCCCCATCTCTCAGACTGGATTGGATCTTCTGTAGGGAATTCTCTCTGATTTTGCTTCTGTTTCCTCCTGTCAGTTTATGAATCTGTACCAGTAGGCCCTCAGAGATACCTCTCCCTCCTTTCTAGGTCACTTAAGGCTGAATTGTGGTTAATTCCATTTCCCCACTTGTTTCTCAGTCAGATCATATAAGTCAAATTGATTCTTCTTTCTCCATATAATATCTGGTCCTATGAATCACTCCCAGGTTAAATCAACCTCAGAGTTTCCTATACTATGTTTTTTTTAAATTGGAAAAAAATTGAGGTCTCAGAGAGTCTCTGTTGCTAGAAGGGGGAGTCAGATGGCACATTTGTAAATAATAACAATGATGAAGATGATTACTAATATTTAGATTGTGTATTAAGATTTCTAAAGTACTTTACATTTTATTTTATTTATTTTTATTAAACAAATGATTTATTAACTTCTGGTTTACATAGTTCATTTCCACCAAATTTTGCGTTACAATTTTCCCCCCATTTTTCTCTACCCACCACCTCAGAATAGCAGTCCCACTAGATATCCCTTCATCCAATCTGCTCTCTCCCATATCTTCTCCCATACCCCCTTTGACTTTGCCATTAGGGCAAGGTGAATCTCTGAGCCCCAATGCCTGGACATCTTATGAAACATTTAATTTTAAGACCTCAAATTTCAGATCCATTCCCTTCCACCCTTGTCACCCACTCCCTCTGAGAAGATGAGCAATTCAGTATGTGTTGTACATATATAGCTATGCAAAACATTATCATAGTAGATATATTGTAAAAGACTACTTATATTTCCCTCCCACCCATCTCACCTCCCACCTGGTCCATTCCCTATTTTGATCCTGTCCCTCTTTGATAGTGGGTACTTCCAACCTCCCTTCCCCCCAGAATGCCCTCCCCTCCATCCTCCCCCCTTTCATCCCCCTTTCCCCTACTCAACTACAGGGTGAGATGTCCCATTTAGTATGTATGTGATTCTTTCCTTGAGCCACCTTCAATAAGAATATGGTTTTGCCTTTTTGCCTTCCTGTTCTTCCCCTCCTTTGTAACTACTTCCCCTTGCCTCTTCTACATGAGATAGTTTACCCTACCCTGTCTCTCCCCATCTCCTCTTGCCACTTTCCTCTCTCACCTCTTGACTTCACCCCTTAAGAATCATCCCTTCCCATCAAATTCAACCTGTGCCCTCTATCCATGTATACCTGTAAACATATGCCCATATACCCTTCTTCAGTTATTTTCATAATGAGAAAGGTTTCATCAGACACAGTTATTGTTTTTCCATGTAGGAATGTAAATAGTTCAACTTTGATAAGTTCCTTTTGATTTCTTTTCCTTGATTACCTTCTCAAGCATCTCTTGCTTCTTGTGTCTGAATGTCAAATTTTCTATTCAACTCTGGTTTTTTCCTCAAGAATGCTTGAAAGTCCTCTATTCCACTGAATGACCATATTTTCCCCTTAAACAAAATACTCAGTTTTGCTGGGTAGGTGACCCTTGGGTTCATTCCCAGCTCTTTTACCCTCTGGAATATCATATTCCATGCCCTTCGATCCCTCAGTGTAGAAGCTGCCAGGTCCTGGGCTATTCTGATTGTGTTTCCACAATATTGAAATTGTTTCTTCCTGGCTGCTTGTAGTATTTTCTCCTTGATCTGGGAATTCTGGAACCTGGCTATAATATTCCTGGGAGTTTTCTTTTTGGGATCTTTTTCAGGAGGCAATCTGTGGATTCTTTCAACCTCTATTTTTCCCTCTGGGTCTAAAACATCAGGGCAATTTTCCTTGAGAATTTCTTTAAGGATGATTTCTAGGTTCTTTCTTTGATCATGGCTTTCAGGTAGTCCAATAACTTTTAAATTATCTCTCCTGGATCTATTTTCCAGGTCAGTGGTTTTTCCCATGAGATATTTCACATTGCCTTCTATTCTTTCATTTGTTTGGATCTGTTTAACAGCATCTTGATTTCTCATAAAGTCACTAGCTTCCATTTGCTCCAGTCTAACTCTGAAGGAATGAATCTCCTCAGTGAGCTTTTGAGATTCTTTTTCCATCTGGCAAATTCGACTTTTTAAGGCATTCTTCTCCTCATTGCCTTTCTGAGCCTCTTTTGCCATTTGAGTTAGTCTATTTTTTAAGGTGTTATTTTCCTCAGTCAGGCTGTTGACTGTTATTTCATACTTTTCTTGCATCTTTATCATTTCTCTTCCCAAATTTTCCCACACTTCTCTTATCTGCTTCTTAAGGTGCTCTATGGCCTGTAGCCAGCTTGTATTTTCATTTGGGGCTTTTGGTGCAGGAGTTCTGACCTCACAGTCCTCCTCCATGCTTTGATCCTCTGTGCCCCTAAAATAGGAGTCCAATGTTGAACTTTTCTGTTTATTTTGTTTCTTTTGCCTAGGCATGTTGCCACTTAATTACTTGATTTTGGGGCTTGTTGCCACATTAGGACTCTGCCACCAGACAGGAGAGCTTCCGCCCAAACATGGGGTCTTCACAACTTCCACAGGCTAGTTGGCCTCTGTAAAACTTCCACACTCTCTGGCAAGCTGGATACCCACCCCAAACTTTCCCCGCAGACCACAATCCAGATCCAGGCAGTTTAAAGCAAGAGCGATTAACCCCCAGACTGAGTGCTGGATCTCCCTACAGTTCACAGACCAGGAGCTAGAGCCACCACTGACTCTGCAAAATGGCTTCTGTGCCACGTTTCTTCAGCAGCTATTCGCCCCCAGGGGAGGAAGCCAATGTGTTCCCCAAATACTGGTCCCAAAGTCCATAGGGCACTAACCTCTCATTTTGTCCTAGGCATATCTGTGCTGATAATGCTGGAATCACCACAGCTGCTGGTGTTCTGGGGTCCCTTCAGCTGGCTGCTGGCCCAGCCGCCCTAGGGCTAAAACCCCGGTTCACAAGTGCCTGGGCTCAGCTCCCAGAGCACTGTGCTGTGGGTTCCCAGCGTGCTGTGCTGCCTGCTCTCAGAGCATTGCACTGGCCACTCCCTGCAGAGCTGCTGGGTTCTCCTCAGTGGGAGGTTAGTTTCTCTGTGTAGTTCTGTGGGTGCTGGGGCTCCAGAAGTTGTTCAGAGTCCCCTTTTATGTAGTTTGGACGTTGTGTGGGGCAGAGAACCTTGGAAGTGCTGTTTCTACTCCGCCATCTTGGCTCTGCCCCCCCACCCCCAGCAGCTTTTCACCCCCAGGGGAGGAAGCCAATGCGTTCCCCAAATATTGGTCCCAAAGTCCATAGGGCACTAACCTCTCACTTTGTCCTAGGCATATCTGTGCTGATAGTTCTGGAATCTCCACAGCTGCTGGTGTTCTGGGGTCTCTCCAAGCCAGCTGCTGGCCTGGCTGTCCTGGGGCTAAAACCATGTCTCATGTGGGCCTGGGCTCAGCTCCCAGAGCACTGTGCTGTCAGTTCCCTGCAGGGCTGCTGGGCTGTCCTCAGCAGGAGGTTAGCTTGTCTGTGTCGTTCTGTGGGTGCTGGGACTCCAGAAGTTGTTCAGATTCCCCTTTCACATTGTTTGGAGGAGGAGTGGGGCAGAGCACTTTGAAAGTGCTATTTCTACTCTGCCATCTTGGCTCCGCCCGTACTTTACATTTTAAATACCTTATCTCAGGGCGGCTACTTGGTACAGTGGTGAATGGAACACTGGCCCTGAAGTCAAGAGGACCTGAGTTCAAATCCAGCCTCAGACACTTAACACTTACTAGCTGTGTGACCTTGGGAAAGTCACTTAACTCCAACTGCCTTGCCTTCCCCCCTCAAAATAAGAGTAAATACCTCGTTCCATTTGAGCCTCAAAATAACCTGAGGAATTAAGTATTGCAGGTATTATCCCCATTTTATAGAGGAAACTGAGACTCAGATGTTAAGTGATTCACAGGAGCGTGACAGCTAAAAAGTATTAGAAGTAGTATGTAAATCCAGGTCTCTCCTAGTTCTCAATCCATTGTTCATTCTCATGTATGATAGGAACCAAGATTTCTCTTCCAAAGGTCTCTCTTTTGTGTCCTGCTGCATAAGGGAGCTTTAGAATTCCAGCTGTCTGTTCTCTGCCACCTATCCATGGAGGATAATGCCTCCCTTTCAATTTCTTTCTTAGCTATTCAGTGCCATATAAAATGAGTCCGGACAATATTCTTTCTAGCTCTAGGTCCTACCAATACCCTCTCCATTGAGTATATTCCTCTTTCCATAAATGAAGGTCATTTCTTCTTCGATAGGAGTTATAGGACGATAGGGAGATAATTCTTTTTTGGCATTCTAACGCCATTTCTTGACCCTAAGAGATAGAGAGTTCAGGTTCTTTGGTAATACAATGCTTCTTTTTTTTTTTTTTTTGGTGGGCAATTGGGGTTAAGTAACTTGCCCAAATCCACACGGCTAGGTTTTTATTTGTGTGTGCGTTAAGTGTCTGAGGTCGGATCCGAACTCAAGTCCTTCTGACTCCAGGGCCGACGCTCTACTCACTGCGCCACCTAGCCGCCCCAATACAATGCTTCTTACCTTTGAAGATGACTCTTCTAAACTATTATCAGTGATAGAGAAGTACCAGTAGCCCTGGACTATAATGGACTATTCCACCTTTGATTTTATGTGCCCCATGGCAGAATGCAATTGCCCTGGGCTAGGTTTGGGGGACTAGTCTTTAATGATAACTCCTTTCACTTGCATTTCACCTAGAAATGTAAACAAGTAAATTTGACATCCCTTCTCTTATCCAGTCCTTACAACCCTGAGAGGGAGATGGTGCATGTCAGTACCAGCTGAGGCCCATCAGCCCAATATGGATAATGGAGTATTGAAAAGCACATAGCTCCCAGCTCTCCTTGGTCTTAAATAGGCATATATTTTACCCTATTGCTTCTCTACAGACTCCCTCCCAACTCTATTATTTTTCCCATGGTTCCTGGGAAATAGAGTGATACTTTTGATCTGTCCCTCTTTCCTTTCCCATGTTACAGACTGAATCTTCCTTCCCTACTCACAAAAAAAAGACCCTGGCTTGATTTCTGTAATAATGTTCCTTCTAGTCTCTCTCCTTTAATCATCTCAATCATGTTCTCCATAATATTGCCCTTAGCAGTCCCCTTGTCCACTGTGGGGTCAAGCTGTGATGTGACAAGGCAAGTACTGGCTTCTTTTCAATTTTTTAAATAGATGGTAAAGCTGATATTCAGAGGGGTCAAGTGATTTGCCCAAAGACACACAGCTTGCAGGTTGACAGCTTAGGTCTTCTTAATCCAAGTCTAATGTATCAGGCTGCCTCTGTAACCCATCTCAGGAGTAAATTTGAAAGTGTGGTCTCAAACAAAATATACTGATGATAGGTAGGATTAAGAAATAGAGAGCTAGAAAAGCTGATGTGCAATCACTTCAATTTTACATAGGCAGCCTGGACCCTTTCCTACCACCTCCTTTATGCTTATCATTGCAATATCCAAGCTCTTCCTTCCTTCTTATTGCCAACTTTTTTTTCCTTTTGGAAGCTCAAAATACTTTACATAGTTTAGCAATTTTATCTGCTCCCCTTCTAACACAGAAGGAGAGATGGGACGGGGAGAGGGAGAAGAACACAGGCTTTCTTCCTTCCACAAAGGTGAACATGAACTACAGAGGTTGGTATAGCCTTTGAGAAGCTTGAAGATGAGTATTTAAGGTTGCATCATCTTTGCATTTTGTATGAGCAGTAATATAGCAGTGGGGAACACAGAGGGACCGATTTCCCTGACAGTGTTTAGTAACATTGTGGAATAGGAAAGGCAAAGGGGTAAACAATAATTAATCAGACAGGCAGTGTGAGTGTGTGTGTGTGTGTGTGTGTGTGTGTGTGTGTGTGTGTGCTCAAGAATACTTTGCACAATGTTACCAGACTGTATTTAGTAACCTCTGCATCCCAATTAGGGGACAGAGAGCTCAGCCTCTCTATCCCTTTGGATTCTTGCCCTAAATGATAAGCATTATGTACTTGAGGGGTGGGGAAGTAATCTTTGACTACTATATAATTCTATTTTCAGGAAGAAGAAGAAAGCATATATATACATGTATGTGTTGGGAGAAGGGAGCAGCTAGGTGGGGCAGTCAAAGAAGAAGATCTGAATTCAAATCCAGCCTCAGACACTTACTATCTCTGTGACCTAGGGCAAGTCACTTCACCCTGTTTGCCTCAGCTTCCTCATCTGTAAAATGAGCTAGAGAAGAAAAAGACAGTATCTTTGCCAAGAAAACCCCAAATGGGGTCACAAAGATTTGGGCATAATTAAAACAACTGAACCACAGCAAAATAGAGGGAAAAAGGTCTAGAAAAACATATTTGTGCACATGTGTGTGCATGAATGTTATGAGGGACATATATATTATAAAGGGACATATATGTTCCAGTGTAAAGATACTTGAGAAGTATATAAGTAAGGGGGGAGTGATTTCTCCAGGAAGATATATAACTCAGCCCCGTAGACCCTCAGATGGCGAGCAGCTCACCCTCACAAGGTTCTAGAGTTAGATCCCACCTCTTGACAATCACTGTCTCTACAATCTTGACCAAGCCTCCTGGGCCTCAGTTTCCTCACCTGTAAAACAAGGGGGCAGGAAGACATGGCCTGTGAGGTTCCTTTCAGTTTTATTTATTTATTTTTTAATAATAGTATTTATATATATTTGAAACATTCAACTTCAAGACCGGGAATTTCAGATCCATTCCCTTCCTCCCCCGCCACCCATTCCCTCTGGGAAGACAAGCAACTCAGCATATGTTGTACATGTCCAGCCATGCAAAACATCACCATATTAGATATATTGTATAAGGCTGCTTATAATTCCCTCCCACCCATCCCACCCCTGACCTGGTCCATTCCCTACTTGATCCTGTCCCTCTTCTATAATGGGTACTTCCAACCTCCCTTCCCCTCAAGAATGGCCTCCCATCCATCATCCCTCCTCTCATCCCCCTCCCCCCTATTCTGCATTTAGTATGTATGTCATTCTCTCCCTGAACCAAATTCAATGAGAATGCGGTTTTGCCTTTTTGCCTTCCTATTCCTCCCCTCCCCTGCAGCCACATCCCCCCACTTCCTCCATGTGAGACAGTCTACCCTACCCTGTCTATCCCCATCTCCTCCTGCCACTCTCCTCTCTCACCTCACAATTTCACTCCTTAAGTATCATCCCTTCCCAACAAATTCAAACTATGCCCTCTATCCATGTATAACTGTAAACATATATACACACATTCACATATATATCCAAATGACCACACACCCTTCCTCCATTATTTTCACACTGAGAGAGGTTTCATCGGTCACAGTCATTGTTTTTCCATGTAGGAATGTAAATAGGTCAACCCTGACAAGTTCCTTTTGATTTCTTTTCCCTGATTACCTTCTCAGGCATCTCTTGCTTCTTGTGTCTGGATGTCAAACTTTCTATTCAACTCTGTTTTTTTCCTCAAGAATGCTTGAAAGTCCTCTATTCCACTGAATGACGACATTTTCCCCTGAAACAAAATACTCAGTTTTGCTGGGTAGGTGACCCTTGGGTTCAGTCCCAGCTCTTTTGCCTTCTGGAATATCATATTCCATGCCCTTCTATCCCTCAGTGTAGAAGCTGCCAGGTCCTGTGCTATTCTGATTGTGTTTCCACAATATTGAAATTGTTTCTTCCTGGCTGCTTGTAGTATTTTCTCCTTGATATGGGGATTCTGGAACCTGGCCATAATATTCCTGGGAGTTTTCTTTTTGGGATCTTTCCCAGGAGGTGATTGGTAGATTCTTTCAACCTCTATTTTGCCCTCTGGATCCAAAACACCAGGACAATTTTCCTTGAGAATCTCTTGAAGGGCAATTTCCAGGCTCCCTCCTTGATCATGGCCTTCGGGTAGTCCAACAATTTTTAAATTGTCTCTCCTGGATCTATTTTCCATGTCAGTGGTTTTTCCCATGAGATATTTCACATTGCCTTCTATTCTTTCATTTGTTTGGATCTGCCCAACAGCATCTTCATTTCTCATAAAGTCATCAGCTTCCATTTGCTCCAGTCTAACTCCAAAGGAATGAATCTCCTCAGTGAACCCTTGAGATTCTTTTTCCATCTGGCAAACTCGGCTCTTTAAGGCATTCTTCTCCTCACTGCCCCCCTGGGCCTCCTTTGCTATCCGAGTCATTCTATTTTTTAAGGTGTTGTTCTCCTCAGTCAGGCCGCTGACCCTCATTTCACACTTTTCCTGCATCCCTCTCATCTCTCTTCCCAATTTTTCCTCCACTTCTCCTATTTGATTTTTAAAGTCCTTCCTAAGGTCCTCTATGGCCTGTAACCCGCTCACATCCTCCTTTGGGGCTTTTGGAGCGGGACCTCTGACCTCACGGTCCTTTTCCCGCTCTATGCTTCTATCCTCCCCACCCCCCAAAATAGGAGTCTAATGTTGCATTTCTCTATTTAATCTGTTTCCTTTGCCTTGGCATGTTGCCACTCAATCACTTGACTTTTGGGCTTGTTGCCACAGTAGGACTCTGCCACCAGACAGGGTTTAAGCATTTATTAAGCACCTACTATGTACCAGGCACTGTGCCAAACACTTTATAATCTTTCTGACTAGAAAGGCAATAATCCCATTGTTCTCATGATCACCAGATCACACCTAGAACATTGGCCTTACTCCTTGGTGCTATATTTTAATAAGAATATTGACAAATTCAAGTGCATCCAGGGAATGGTGATCAGATTGACAATGTGGTATGAAGCCATTTCATATGAGGATGACTTCAAGGAACAGGAGACCTTTATTAGGTGAGAGGAGATTTAGCTAACTTCAGATATTTGGAGAACTATCATGTGAGAGAAGAATTAAACTCATTCTCCAGAGGGCAAAACTATAACCAATGACCTAAAAAACAGAACATGTTCTGAGGCAGATTTTAAATCAGTGTAAAGAAAACCTTTGCAGTATACAGAAATGAAATGGGCTGCCTCTTGAGGAAGTGAGAGAGACTGGATCCCCCTATCAGTTATATTATAGAAAGGATCTTGGCATTCAGCAAGACATTGGACCAGAGCCATCAGATTGTGAACTCCTTGAGGGCAAAGAAATGTCTTTTGCCTCTTTAAAAAAAATATTCCCAGAGTTTAGCATAATGACTGGCACATAGTAGGCCCTTTACAGTAGGGTTTATTGATTGCTTAATTGATGGCCTCTAACATACTTTCCAACTGATTGCAGTATTCCATAATTGTAGAGAATTCTCTTCCAAAGCATGCATCTTCTCTCTGGGGGAAAAAACAACAACAACAACAACAACAACAACCGGGCAAAGGGAACAGTAGCCCTTTTATTTAAAGGGAGCACAAGGTACCATGAGGAAACCTGTCTTCATGGTCCGTGAAATTGAGAGGATTCTATGTGTAGGCAAGGTAGTCATTTTAAGGACATGAGGAGAAAAAAAGTACCCACCCCTACCAATACCCTAAGATGCTTTTTAGCTTGAAATTCACAACCATTAGGATCACCTACAAGTTAGACAGTGAATTCTGGGCTAATGTCTACAGTCAAAATGCAAATATTTACCTGAGAGCCCCACTGGTCCTCATTCATTTGCATCCATTAGTTGGTCAGATTAGGTAGTTGATTATCTTAGGTCCTGAGGGAATGAGATACAGAGGCTCTTTCTATGGGGGGAGAATTTGACAGTTCCTAACCAAGGCAGGGGCCACTGGAAGGCAGTAATCTTTGAGGACCAAAAATGTGAGGGGCTGGAGGGGAGGAATTTTCCAAAGGCAAATTTTGCTTAATTTATAATGTTGCTTAGGGCTGTCCTTGCCTGGAGCCAGGGAGTTCAAATGAGGAACAGTTGAAAGGGAGAACCCGGTTTAGGCCTTGGCGGCCCATAGAGCAAGTCTCTAATGCACTCATTGTTCCTTGATCTAACCCCAGCAGGATTCCCTATGGACTTCTAATTGCAGTTTGACCCTGAACCAAGGTCTCTTTTTTCCTATCTGCTCCTTGATGAAGGAGGAATAGTTTCCAGTTTTGATTCTGCTTTGCTCCCTTAGACTTTATTTTCAGCCTGGCTTGCCTTCTTTTCACCCTCCTGTTAATGACAGTATGTTGCTGGATGATTTTGACCTTGGTTCAAACATTCTTGGTCTGTTGACCTTAATCCTTAGATACCTGCTAATGACTGCTTCTGACTTCAGGATGAGGAACAGAAAATGATCTCTGCAAAGGCATTGGGAAGGAAAGACTCTCAGCAGGATGTGAGACAGCCCTGGACCACCCTCAGTAAGGTTCTCCTTACTCTAATAGGCCCATACCTCAGATCAGCCAAAGTAGAGGTCCTTTGGTCATAGCTGCCCTTAGTCCTTGTCTCTTGGGGTCTTTGCTTACTAGTTATGTTCTCTGATAGCCTGCAGGCTGTGGAGGTCAGTTCTTTAACTGGGACCACTGTCCTGCTGTGTAGGTTAGTGTCATGGGGCTGAACCTTGTGCCCTGCTAGAGGAGCTCTTTTCTAAGGGCTGAATTTATAAACCCAGAGCTCTGCCTTTTAAATAAGGGGCAACTGATGCTTCCTGTCCCCCACTCCCATCATGTAGTATATTGGTACAGAATGGCATAAATAGTGTCTTCTGCCCGGGAAGTGATTTTGGCTTCTCTATTTCACCAACTATCACCCAGTCCTGCTTATGGCTTAGTGGAGGATTAGTGGTAGCAAAAACAAGGTCAGCCTTTCCAGGGATTGGGAGTTAAGGCACAGAGAGTTGAAGAAGCCTGCTTAAAGTTGTATCCTTTTCATGGAATTCCCAGAGAGAATGCTGAGAAATAAGAGTCTAGACTGACTCAGAAGCCCTGGTTTCCCTTTTTATCAAAAGCCCAATTTACAAGCATGGATTCTGATTGGTGAGCTCTGCCTCTGGGTCCTCCGGCTCTGACAGGTGAATTTTCTCCTTAACAGGCCTCCGGGAATGACACTTCATGGTCATTTCCAAACGATGCCCCCACATGTCTACGGTTCTTCCCATTCTTAATTCCCCTTTATGTCTTGTGTTCCCCAATAGAGTGTAAGTTCTTTGAAGGTAGAGGCATGCTTGCTTGTTAGTATTTGTATGCCCTATGCTTGGCACAGTGCCTAGGTTAACATGGTTAAATGACTTGCCCAGGGTCATACAGTGTCAGAAGCCAGATTTGAACGAGGGAAGATGAGTCTTCTTGACTCCAGGCCTGAATCTACTGAGCCTCCTAACTGCTAAGTCACAACCTTTTTCCAATTAAGGCCTTCCAGAACACGGAGAGACCTAAAGGCTAGACTGCAAAGACTTCTGGATATTCCATGCAATTCAGGAACCAACCCATGGGCTGTCCTATCCTCTACTCCACTTCCCACTATAATCGGTCTTGCTATGGATGGCACATGTAGGCATGAGTGTACTGGTAGAAGGTAGGGAATTTCTAAGCTATTGGGAGGGGAGGTGTAGAGTGGATGAAGGTCAGCACAGTACTAAGGCTGTCATTGTATTTAGGTTTTCAGGGTTGGAGGTGAGAATCTGGGGTTCACACTAAGTCATCTGCTCTCAACCTTCCCCTCACAGCACTTTGCAATTCTCTGCCTTACATACTCTTCTTCATTACCCCTACCATTATCATCGCCTAAGCCAATGAACTCATGAGAGGGGTCTTTGCTTCATTTTGTGGGCCAGAGCCAGAAGTCTTGCCAGCTACACATTGACAAAACTGCAACACAGGGTGGGAGTAAAAGAAAGTGGAGGAAGTTAAGAAATAGGAGAAGAAGGGCAGAGAGGAGCCTGCATCTTTAAAGATTAATAGTATTGTTTGCTCATTAAGGAGATCATTCCAAGCCTAATGGTAGCCAGAACGCTTGAGTGCAAGCATCTGTTTGCTACTGGGAGACGATATTTATTGTTCAATACTTCAATGGATGTAAATAAACAGCCTGGCCCAGATAATGTTCAAATAAACAAACAAGCAGCTGCCAGGAGCTCCCTGGATGGCTGACCTTTGTGGGGGCCATCCTGCTGATGTTTTTAATAGCAGGCTGCCTGGCAGCCCAGACACTCACCGTGCCAGGGATGGAGATAGGTGGCAGTGCTGTCTGGTGGATGGGCTGGGAGCCAGAAGGCCTCGAGGTAACTAGGGCTCTGCCGTCTAAGGAAATCCCAGGCTTGGGAAATGTGTGTCCTGAATGGGTTATAGAAGAAGAATGCATTCGGGATGTGAATTGGTATGTGTGTACTCTGGGGGTATGTATATATGCCATCTCAATAAAGAGTCAAGGTGACATGTTTGGGAGGGGAGGAGTCTATATTAAGTACTGGCTGGTGGCTTCATGATTGAATGACGTGTAGGGTATATTTGCCTATAGGGTTTATGTGTGCAGAATATATACATGGGATGAGTATAGATATGGCTTGTAATGGAAAGAAAATAAGAAATGACCCACCCACTATCACACAGTCTGATCAAACACATCCTAACACTCCAGTCTCCAGCCTACTTTTTCCAACTAGATTTTACAGTTCATGAGGACAGGGTCTTGAGGACCCCAAAGATAGTCCTAGGCATATAGATGCTCAATAAATGTTTACTGAATGAGTGAATAAGTGTTCAGACTTTGAAATACTACCAAGGCACAGGTTGTAGCAAAAGCCTGTTTTTCTTCTATTCTCAAAGGTTAGAGACCCACATTTTTTAATTTCTCTTAAGCCATTGACAAATTAAGCAATCAATGAGCATTTATTGTTTCCTATGTGATAGACATTTTACTAGGCCTTAGGATATACAAAACCAACAATGAAATAGTTCATACCCTCACATAGCTTATTCTTAGTAACTGATTATGGCTTTGTTAGCCTAACCTTTTGGGAATGGATTTATATTTTCAGCTTGGGCCACCTCTTCATACTATATGGCTAGGGATTAGAGCTAATATTTCACTCTTAGAGGAAACCCTCAGATAAAGCAAATTCCCTCTACTAATGGAGAGCCTTCTCTCTGGCTGTGGTGCCAGCTCTCTGTCCTCTCTGCCACAGTTGCCCCTTAGTTCTCTGAGTTCCATTAGTGTACTGTCTTTCAAAGTTCAAGGAATTCCCCCTTGTCCTTGTGTTCAATTTAATTGAAAATTTGCTAAACACCTTCTGTATGGTTTCCACATGACTTGGTTTAGTTGAGCTCTGTGTTAGTGTGAAGGTACCAAATTTTAAAGAGGCCAGCCCCCTGCTCTCATGTGGCAGCATCTGTGCTCTGTTCTATTCATGGTATTATAGACGTCCATCTTATGCCGTCTTTGCTTTCATCTTTCCAAAGTGAAGAATCATGCCTATGACTACCCAAGCTGCCCTTCTTTTATTTCGCTTTATATTTCTTGAGGGCTGGCAACCAGAGCCATACGGAGTGTTAAAATTCAATTCAACAGGTATCCACCTTTTCCTATGTTCCAGATGCTGTGGTAGGCACTAGGGATACCCAGTCTGGGGACAAAATTGTAATAGTCTCTGCCTTTAAAGGAGCCTACCTTCTGCCCAGATAATCAACAGAGAAGCAGCATGGCACTGGGCACGGAAATAGAGGACCTCAGTTCCCCTAGCTACCTGTGTGACCTTGGGGCAGTTACTACCCTTTTCTAGGACTCACTTTCCTTATCCATAAAATGAGGGCATTAAACTAATCTAATTAATCTAAACTAATCTTTAAGGTCCCTTCCAACTCTTAATCTTAAAATATTATGTACACAAGTACATTCAAACTATAAGCAAAGAATTATAAAGTGATTTCAAGAGGGAGAGAGTGCTATTAATAACAGAAGTAGGAGACCAGATGGGGGTGGGGTGGGTTGTTGTGTAGGAGAAAACACCTAAGTTACAAATTGAGGGAAGCTGGGGATTCATTCTGTGAGGTAGGGGTGATGAAGAAGGGCACTCCAGTCATGGGGAATCACTTCCTTCTTGAGACTATGTTTCACTGTCCTGCTCCTTTGAGGGGCAAGTATCTTCAGGGAACAGTCAACACTAATCCTTGGGCCCTTTTTCCTCAGTCAAAACTCAGGGCTCAGTGCTTGGTATAGTTTGGGGTTCCCCCCACCCCAGGTGGACTTAGCCACAAACTCATTTTCCACCTTTTTCCTCCTCCTCCAGCCTCAAAAGATCTCCCCTTCTATCAATAGACTTGGCTTTCTGTGAACTTAAAAGCCCTCACTGCACACTCTTTCCTTCAGATCCTTATAAAGATGCAAAGTAAGCCCCTCAATGATGCTTTGGGATCTCCTTGCACACTTTTCTATTCAGAGATTTCCTGTAGTGGCAGAGCACCCCTTCCTCTTTTTCCTTTCCTATCTATAACTGACCTCCCTGGGCAGGATGACACACTCTTCTGTATTCCATGCTGACAGCTTTTTATTTGGCCTGGAACCTTGTCAAACATCTTTTGAAAGTAGGTAGGTGGATGGTAACTAGTTGGTGCAATGGATGGAGTGCAGGGCCTGCAGTGAGGAAGATATGAGTTCAAATCCAACTTCAGAAACATGACTTTGGGGGAAGGCATTTGACCTCTGCCTCAGTTTCCTCCACTTTAAAATGGGATGGTCATAGCAACTACCTCTCAGGATTTGTGGGGCTCAAACAAAAATATTTATAAAGTGTAAACATTTGTAAACATACTTAATAAATGCTTATTTCTTTCCTTCCCTTCCTCCTTCTCTCCTTCCTTCCCTCCCTTCTCTTATTTCCTCCCTTCTCTTCCTCCCTTCCTCCCTCCCTTCCTCCCTCCCTTCCTTCCTTCCTTCTTTCCTTCCTTCCTTCCTACCTTCCTTCCTTCCTTCCTTCCTTCCTTCCTTCCTTCCTTCCTCCCTCCCTCCCTCCCTTCCTTCCTTCCTTCCTTCCTTTCTTCCTTCTTTCCTTCCTCCCTCCCTTCCTCCCTCCCTTCCTTCTTTCTTTCCTTCTTCCCTCCCTTCCGTTCTTCCTCCCTCCCTTCCTCCCTTTCCTCTTTCCTTCCTTCCCTCCTTCCTTCCTTCCTTCTTCCCTCTCTTCCTTCCTCCCTCCCTCCCTTCCTTCTTTCCTTCCTTCCTCCGTCCCTTTCTCCCTTCCTTTCTTCCTCCCTCCCTTCCTTCCTTCCTCCCTCCCTCCCTCTCTTCCTTCCTTCCTTCCTTCCTTCCTTCCTTCCTTCCTTCCTTCCTTCCTTCCTTCCTTCTTTCCTTCCTATGGTTAGAACTCTGAACTATGAGTCAAAAGACTAGGGTTCTAATCATAATTCTGCTATTGATTTTCTGCATGTCTTTAGGCAATGGATTTGATTGTTCTGAGGCTGTTTTCTTATCTATAAAGATGGAATAATAGGACTCCTACCAATTTCATAGGATGGTAATAAAGGATAAATGAGATCATACAGGTGAAAGTGCTTTGAAACGTACAAAGCATGATGTAAGCATAAGGAGTTATCATGATTAGTGTATGCCAGCCAGTGGGTTGATTCCCTTTTATCCACATGCATATTACAAGATTAAAGGCACGATTTCCTCTTACTTGAACCAGGTTGTTTCCCACTCCCTCCTACCTAAAAGGCTACATTTGCCTGACGTGGGTTATGTTGTTCTCCGGGGAGTGATACAGTGATACGTGCCTATGAGTCCACTGCCCTCAGGATACAGTCCTCCTCCAGCTCCCAGGGACATGTTCTAACTCCATCTTCTCATGGCTGCACCATCACTTGACTGTCAGAGATGCCTCAGTGGGAGCTTCCAGGCTCCCATTTGGAATACCTTCTACTTCAGGAAGTAGAAATTCTTCAAAGCAAAAGGATAATTCAGTGACATCTTAAGGCTGTCTGAGACATACCCCTAGACAAATAGGGAAGGTCTCACCTCACTTACTCAGATATCCAGCCTTGGCTGAACTGCTCCATCATCACAAAATCACTTTTTCAAGAAACTGAGCACATCTGCCCCCCCCACCCCCTAAATAACTTTTGGCTCTCGACTGATACAAAGCCTACACAGCCTTTGGCACTTTACCAATCCCACTCCCTAGTTACTGTCTCAGTGGGCTAATGGGGCTGTACACAATACTGGAGGGAAAGCACAGGATTACCCACACCCCATATAACTCTAATCTTTCTCTTCTCCAAATGCTAGCTAGGGTCAGTATCAGCTCTTCTCCCACTGCTAATCCAGTAATGCCCAAAAGCAACAAGATTTTGGACAGTCCACACACCCTACCATTCTCCCCGAATGCCTTCTTGTGTTGGAAACAGTGGCATAGTTCCTAAAGAGCAGTAGCATCTGTTCTTATCCCTTTCTTTGGCTCTGTTGGGTTCTTCTAGTGACCATGCTAACGTAAAATGGGCTCTTTTCCAGTTCTGGAAACATATGTTAAGGAAAAAGCTAAACGTATTTCCCCGTGTGCCAGACTGGTAACTTGCCCAGCCCAGCTTCTCTAGGCATTTCATGTGAAAATTTTGTCCATGAACCTCCGTGCTTTTAGGTGTCCATCTATTTCAAATGGATTGACCTCACCCCTAAGGAGGAGGGGAGCTGGGACCAAAAGCTAAATAGCAATGTTTGGGTATGAAATCTAATTTACCTTAGGGATCAGAGCAAGGGACATCTGTTGGAGCTTAGTTCTGGCCCTGGGGAAGGAAGCTTTTGCCTGAAGGCCTTGGACTGGCTGGAGGTAGGTCAGACCTCTCAATATCACCCTGACTTGTGGCTCCAGGGCTCAGATCTGAAGATGCAGTCTGGCTGGGCCAGAGGCCAAGGCCATCAATGCAGGGTGAGACTTGGGTGGTAATCCCAATTGGTTTTGCGCAAACTTTCATTTTTATTCAGATTAAGAAAGGTCCTGGCCAGGATGAATTCCTTGTGGAATGGGGAAGTGTGTTGAAGAAGCAGGTCATCAGGAATTCTGATGGCAAGGGGGAGATTTGATCAAGGCTGAACATGTCTCTTTTCCTTTTATTCTCTGTTCATTTTTTATGAGAAATGAAGGGAGCCAAGAAGAGGACTGCTCATGCCTCACTTCCCCACCAATGCTTGTGGGCCATTGTCAGATACTTAAAGCAAGATAGCAGTAAGCCCCTGGAATTACAAAGAATCAGATCCAGGCATACCCCTATATTAATTGGTTCTGAGAATATATGATATTAAATGAAACATTGCAGGGGGTAGTTAATTCCATTTATGGAATGCAAGAATGTGATACATAGCAATAAGGCCAGGTTTAGAATCTGGTGTGGGCCAATCTCTTTTCCTTCTTGCTTATTGGTGGGTGCAATGCTGCTTTATATCTTTTTTTTTTAAAAATAAATGCTTTATTAACTTTTGTTTTACATCATTCATTTCCACCAGATTTTGAGTTACAATCATTTTCCCCCCATTATTCCCCTACCCAATCTCCCAGAATAGTAGTCCCACAAGATATCGCTTCCTCCAATCTGCTCTCTCCCATACCTTCTCCCATACCCCCATCGACTTTTCCATTAGAGGAAGGTGAATCTTTGTGTCCCAATGCCTGCACATCTTATCTCCCAATTACAAGCAAAAGAGTATTAATAATAGTATTTATATATATTTGAAACATTTAATGTTACGACCTCGAATTTCAGATCCATTTCCTTCCTCCCTTGTCACCCATTCCCTCTTGGGAGATAAGTAATTCAGTATATGTTGTACATGTCTAGCTATACAAAACATTATCATAGTAGATATATTGTACAAGGCTGCTTATAATTCCCTCCCACTCATCCCACCCCCCACCTGGTCCATTCTCTACATGATCCTGTCCCTCTTCTGTAGTGGGTACTTCCAACCTCCCCTCCCCCCAAGGATGCCCTCCCATCCATCATCCCTCCTCTCATGCCCCTACCCCCTACCCTGCTGCAGGTTGAGATATCCCATTTAGTATGTATGTCATTTTCTCCCTGAACCAAATTCAATGTGAATGTGGTTTTGCCTTTTTAGCCTTCCTTATTCTCCCCCTCCTTTGCAACCACTTCCCCTTGCTTCTTCTACATGGGATAGTTTACCCTACCCTGTCTCTCCCCATCTCCTCTTGCCACTTTCCTCTCTTACCTCATACTTTCATCCCTTGAGTATTCTCCCTTCCCAACAAATTCAACCTATGCCCTCTATCCATATATAACTGTAACCATCTACACACACATTGACATATGTACTCATATGACCACACCCCCTTCTTCCATTATTTTCATAGTGAGAAAGATATTATCAGTCACCGTTATTGCTTTTCCATATAGGAATGTAAATAGTTCAACTTTGATAAGTTCCCCTTGATCTCTCTTCCCCGATTACCTTCTCAGGCATCTCTTCCTTCCTGTGTCTGGATGTCAAATTTTCTATTCAATTCTGGTTTTTTCCTCAAGAATGCTTGAAAGTCCTCTATTCCACTGAATGACCATATTTTCCCCTGAAACAAAATACTCAGTTTTGCTGGGTAGGTGACCCTTGGGTTCATTCCCAGTTCTTTTGCCCTCTGGAATATCATATTCCATGCCCTTCTATCCCTCAGTGTAGAAGCTGCCAGGTCCTGGGCTATTCTGATTGTGTTTCCACAATATTGAAATTGTTTCTTCCTGGCTGCCTGTAGTATTTTCTCCTTGATCTGGGGATTCTGGAACCTGGCTATAATATTCCTGGGAGTTTTCTTTTTGGGGTCTTTTTCAGGAGGTGATCAGTGGATTCTTTCAACCTCTATTTTGCCCTCTGGATCTAAAACATCAGGGCAGTTTTCCTTGAGAATTTCTTGAAGGGTGATTTCTAGGTTCTTTCTTTGATCATGGCTTTCAGGTAGTCCAATAATTTTTAAATTGTCTCTCCTGGATCTGTTCTCCAGGTCAGTGGTTTTTCCCATGAGATATTTCACATTGCCTTATAATCTTCCATTTGTTTGGATCTGCTTAACAGCATCTTGATTTCTCATAAAGTCATTAGCTTCCATTTGCTCCAGTCTAACTCTGAAGGAATGAATCTCCTCAGTGAACTTTTGAGATTCTTTTTCCATCTGGCAAATTCGACTTTTTAAGGCATTCTTCTCCTCATTGCCCTTTTGGGCCTCCTTTGCCATTTGAGTTAGTCTATTTTTTAAGGTGTTGTTTTCCTCAGTCTGGCTGTTGACCCTCATTTCATACTTTTCCTGCATCCTTCTCATTTCTCTTTCCAATTTTTCCTCCACTTCTCTTATTTGATTTTTAAAGTCCTTCTTAAGGTCCTCTATGGCCTGCAACCGGCTCATGTTTTCCCTTGGGGCTTTTGGAGCAGGACTTCTGACCTCACAGTCCTTTTCCTGCTCTATGCCCCCAAAATAGGAGTCTAGGGTTGCATTTTTCTGTTTCCTTTGCCTTGGCAAGTTACCACTTAATTACTTGACTTTTGGGCTTGTTGCCACACTATGGCTTTAAGGCCAGCTAGAGGAATTTTCGTCCCGAATGTGTGGGGGGCAACTTCCGTTTCTGGCAAGCTGTAAACCCACACACGACTTCCACCCTAGATCACAATCCAGATCCAGGGAGGTTAAAGCAAGAGCGATTACCCCCCAAGACTGATCGCTGGATCTCCCTACAATTAATTGCAGGCTGGGAGCTGGAGCTGCCTTTGAAAACTACAAAATGGCGTGTCTCCTCAGTGGCTTCTAGCCCCCAGGGGAGGGAGCCGACGCATTCCCTAAATACCGGACCCAAAGTCCATAGGACACTAACCTCTTACTTTGTCCTAGGCATGTCTATGTTGATAATTCTAGAGTTGCCACAGCTCCTGGTGTTCTGGGGTTCCTCCATCTGGCTGCTGGCCCTGCCGCCCTGGGGCTAAAACCTCGGCTCATGCGCTGTGCGCTGCCAGGTCCCAGACCACTGCACTGGTCCTTCCTGCAGGGCTGCTGGGCTGTCCTCAGTGGGAGGTTAGCTTCTCTGTGTTGTTCTGTGGGTGCTGGGGCTCCAGAAGTTGTTCAGAGTCCCCTTTTACATAGTTTGGGGGGAATCTGGGGGCAGAGTGGCTTGGACTAGCTGTTTCTACTCCGCCATCTTGGCTCCGCGCCATGCTTTATATCTTTAGATCAATGAGCCTCTGATTCTATAACTACTATCATTTCTAGCCAACTACATTTAGGGCATTTGGTGATAAATGCCCAAGTCAAGGGAGACCATAGTTTGCCTGAAATAATTCTTTTTTTAAAATTAATTTATTAGTTTAGTTTCAGTTAACAAGATTCAATTCCATAGTTCCTTGATTTTCAAATTTCCTTTACTTCCCTCCCCCTCCCCCCATGATAGCATCTAGTCCAGTATAGGATCTGCAAATACATTCATATTAGACATTATTCCAATTACAAAGGCATATTGTACTAGGTGGGATGAAAGATGGTAAAAGAAATAAAACCAAACAATGAAAAGAATTTTGCTTCCATCAGGATTCAGGCTCAGTTCTTTCTAGTTATATCTCTGGATGGCGCATTTCTCTCTTTCTTGAGTCTTTCAGGATTGACATATCACTGCATTGCTGAAAAGAGTCCAGTCTGTCATAGTTGGTCATCACACATATGGTATGTCTGTGATTGTATACAAATTTCTTCTGATTCTATTCTCGCTCAGCATCAGTTTGTGTAAGTCTCTCCAGGTAATTATGAAATCTGTCACTTCCTTGTTTCTTATAGCACAATAATATTCCATTTCATTCATATACCACAACTTGTTTAGCCATTCCCCAATTGATGGGCACCCCGTTAGTTTCCAATTCTTTGCAACCACAGAAAGGGCTGCTATGAATATTTTTGTACATATGGGTCTTCCTCCCACTTCTATGATCTCTTTGGGATATAACCCTAGAAGTGGTATTGTTGGGTCAAAGGGTATGAAATTATTTATAGTCCTTTGAGCATAATTCCAGATTGCTCTCCAGAATGGTTGGATAAGTTCACAACTCCACCAGCAATGTATTAGTGTTCCAATTTGTCTACATCCTCTCCAGCATTTGTCACTTTCTTGTTTTGTCATCTTAGCCAATCTGACTGGAGAGATGTGGTATCTCAGAGTTGTTTTGATTTGCATTTCTCTAAACAGTAGTGATTTAGAGCATTTCTTCATATGTTTATAGATATCTTTAATTTCTTTCTCTGAAAACTGCCTGTTCATATCCTTTGACCATTTATCAATTGGGGAATGATTTGTATTCATATAGATTTGGCTCAATTCTCTATAAATTTTAGAAATGAGTCCTTTATCAGAGACACAAGTTGTAAAAATTCTTTCCCAATTTCCCACCTCCCTCTCGATATTGGTTACCTTGGCTTTGTTTGTACAGAACCTTTTCAATTTAATGTAATCAAAATTATCCATTTTGCATTTTATAATGCTCTCTAATACTTGTTTGGTCCTAAAGTCTTCCCCTCTCCACAAATCTGTCAGGTAAACTATTCCTTGCTTTCCCAGATTGCTTACAGTATAATCCTTTACACCTAGATCATGCACCCATTTAGACTAGATTTTGATGTATGGTGTTAGATAATGATCTATGTCTAGGTTCTGCCATATTGTATTCCAGTTTTCCCAGCAGTTTTTGTCAAATAGTGCATTCTTATCCCCCAAACTGGGCTCTTTGGGTTTATCGAACAATAGATTGCTATATTCATTAACTGCTGGGTCTCCTGCACCTAATCTATTCCATTGATCCACTGTTCTACACTTCTGCCAGTACCAAGAAGTTTTGATGACTGCTGTTGTATAATACAGATTAAGATCTGGCATAGCTAGTCCACCTTCCCTAGCATTTCTTTTCATTAATTCTCTTGATATTCTAGACCGTTTGTTTTTCCAAATAAATTTTGTTATTATTTTGTCTAACTCTGAAAAGTAGTTTTTTGGCAAGTTGATTGGTATGGGGCCTGAAATAATTCTTGAAGCAGAGAAGCCCCTGCTAAGTAGAACAGTTCTAAGTCTCCTCAAAGGTCTCCTAGATCCTCTAAATAGGGTTACTCTTGGTGATAACTTGAAACTAATTCTTTTTTCCTTCTTGTCCTCTGAGCCTTGAAGATTGAGTCAAACCTGGAGCTGACTTTTCCCCTATACTTTTCCCCTTCCATTTTCTCTAGACTCTGAGTAGATAACTCCAGCCCCCACCCAACACACCTCTCTGATCTGATTCTGAGACACCTGAGTCCATGAGTAGATCTGTATTATATGGCACTACTTTTATTAGCCAAAAAAGTGGCTGGTCTATGCTAAAACCCTACAGTGAAGAAACCTAGGTAGTGGATGGTTTTCAGCTATGCAACTGAAATTGTTCTGGTACCAAATCCACTGACTAAAAATTAAGGATGTCACCTTGGATTTGTGCCACATTTCAGGTATTTGGGCTTTTATCCCCCTACCCCAAGAAACAAGAGTTTATGGAGTGGGGGCAAGGGGTAACGTGATTAGACCTACACTTAGGGAAAACCAGATTGATAACTGTGGAGGATAGTTTGGAGTGGGGAGAGGCTTCAGATAGGGAGAGCAAGTGGGACGTTATCACAGTCGTCCAGGAGAGAGGTGATGAGGGCCTTGGTCAGGGATTCATTGAATTAGTAGGGTGAGTGAGGAAGAGGAGTCAAGAATGACCCTGAGGTTTCAAACCAGGGTGATGAGAAGAGTAGTGATGCCCTAGATCCTAGCTGGGAAGTTTAGAAGAGGAGTAGGTTTGGGAGGAAAGATAATAAACTTTGTTTTGGACTTGTTGACTTTAAGATGCCTACTGGATAAGGAGTTTGAATTGTTCAAGTAACAGCTGGTGATACCCAACTAGAATTTAGAGGTCTAATGGGCAGGGAACTCAACAACTGATCCAGATGTAGATCTGGGAATTGTCTGCCTGGAGATGGTTATTGAACCCATGAGAACTGATGAGATCATCTCGTGAAGGAGAAGAAGGAAAAGAGAGGCCAAGGCTCAGGACAAAGCTTTGAGTATCTGATAAATCAGCAGAGTAAGAGGTAGCAAGACAAGTACATTAGGAACTAAGAGAGAACAGTGTCCCAAAAAGCCAGAAAGGAGAAAGTTTCCAGATGAAAGGACACAGGAGGAGAATGTAGTTGAAAGTGTCAGATGTTGTAAAGAGGTGGAGAAGGATGAGGAGGAAGAAGTCACCATTAAAACGGGCAATTAAGAGACTGTTGGTAACTTTGGAGGGAACGGTTTCAGTTGAGTGTTGAGGGCAGGAGACAAATTACAGGGGGTTAAGAAAAGAGTGAGTTGCAGGGGCCCTGAGAGTAGATGGCTTTTTTCCCAGAGAAAGAGGGAAGAATAGTGGTATGACCTAAGGAGGGTCTGTTTTTTTTAAAGGATGAGGGAGGCAGGTATGTTTGTAGGCAGCAGCTAAGGAGAAGATGTCAAATAGGCAATCTTCTGGGGAAGACAGCAAAGAATTAGGATCAAGGTTACATATAGAGATATCAGTAGCACCTGGAAGAAACCCACACTGATCAGTTACCTTCCTAGTTCTTGGTCTTTTCCAATATGAGGTCTCAGTGAGGGGGTTGGGGGGAGAGTTATTTGCTTCAGTTTTGTTCATTGCCTTCACAATTCACTTGGAGTGTCAAGTTGTGATAGAGAGACAGAACCTGGTTTTATAGTCAAAAGACCTGAATTTGAATCCCAATTCTGCCACTCACTAGCAACTGGGTAACCTTGGGCATTTCATTTAATGTCTATTGTTTCTTTATCTGCAAAATAGGCATGAAAATATTGATACTACTTACCTCATGGGATTGTAAGGATGAAATGTGGTAATGGTAGCCATGAAAACTAACGTCTAAATGGTACTTTAAGGCTCTCAAAGCACTTTATGTGGAGTCATCGTTTGTACCTCACAACAGCTCTGTGAAGTAGATGTTCATTCTCTTTTTTTTCTTTTTTTTTTTTTTTTTTGCTTTTGGAGGGGGGAAGGTAGGGCAATTGGGGTTAAGTGACTTGCCCAAAGTCACATGGCTAGTTTTGTGTTAAGTGTCTGAGGTCAGGTTTGAACTCAGGTCCTCCTAACTCCAGGGCCAGTGCTCTATTCACTGTGCCACCTAACCACCCCTGAGGTTCCTTCTTACAATTCTCATTTTAGAGATAGGGAAACCCAGACTAAGGAAGACTGCCCAGAATCACATGGTTAGTTAGCCTCTGAGTCAAAATCCAAACCCAGGACTTTCTCACTCCAAGTCCAGTGCTCCAACCATTTTACTGTGTAAAGCACTATATAAGTAACATTATTATTGTTATTACTGGTTTTTCTTTTTCTTTCTTTTTTTTTTTTTTGCTTTTTGGGGGGCAATTGGGGTTAAGTAACTTGCCCAAGGTCACACGGCTAGGTTTTTGTTTGTGTGTGTTAAGTGTCTGAGGTCGGATCCAAACTCAGGTCCTTCTGACTCCAGGGCCGACGCTCTATTCACTGCGCCACCTAGCTGCCCCATTATTACTGTTAATAATAATCCCTGGTGGGGCGGCTAGGTGGCGCAGTGAGTAGAGCACTGGCCCTGGAGTCAGAAGGACCTGAGTTCAGATCCGGCCTCAGACATTTAACACACAAACAAACAAACCTAGCCTTGTGACCTTGGGCAAGTTACTTAACCCCAATTGCCCTTCAAAAACCTAAAAAAAAAAAAATAATCCCTGGGCACATTAGAGGTAGAGCTCACTCTGGCCCTGCTATTTTCTGTTATATTGGTCTGCTAGGTGGCCTGAAATGCTCCAAGAGATCTCATTTCCTGGCTGAGCTGAGACATTGTTGACATATCTCCTTCTTTTCTCTTCAGATCCGTGTGGATGGGCCCCGGGGGAATGCCCTGCAGTATGAGACAGTGCAAGTGGTGGATCCTGGCCCAGTTCTCAGGGACATGGCCTTCTCCATGGACCATGAACAGCTCTACATCATGTCAGAAAGACAGGTAAGGCAACGAAAAGCCACCACTGATGCTGCTGATGCTTTGTAAGAGATTTGGCTCTTTTAACATTCACTTGGAGCACACCCTTCTAAGCTCCTCTTGCTTTTGAGGTGGAATAGGGGGAAGGATAAGAAATTAGCTTGCGGATAAGTTCTTGCTTTCTGGTCAGTGACAATTCACAAAGGACTAGTTGAAAGAATGGATTTTGTTATTTTCTTTGCCTACAGGCAAATTGTGTAACTTATGGACAAGTAGGAGGGGTGAGAGAGAGAGGAAAAAGGAAAGCAATACTGAATAATGGTCATCTGATAGGCAAGTCTAGAAATTTCCCTTTAATTTAAAAATGATGAAGTCACTCCCTTCACTGCAGAAGTGGGGGACTATGGGTGTAGAATACTGCAAATACTCTCAAATGTAGTCAGTGTTGTTGGCTATGTGAATTCCCTTTTTCCCTTTTCTTTTTAAAAACTGTTATAAGGGAACAACTCCATTAATCTATAAGGGAAGGTTCCCTGGATAAGGGGTAGGGGAAGGGGGCTGAGGGATATATTTGGAAATAAAAGTAAAGTGAAAACAAAGGGAAGCAATAGAAATGATTACATGAATACTGGGTCTGGAAATCAGATGAAACGCAGTAGAAACTGAGGGACTGTGGATGTGGAAGATTGTGTATTTGATCTCTGGTGATTTGCTTTACATTTACACATGAGGCTTCAGTGGAGGGAAGGATCATGGGGAAATGAAAACAAAAGTGTCAATAAAAATAATCCATAAACATAAAATCTATAAAAAGGTGGCATCGGTAAAACAAAACAAATAATTAAATAAGAACATTGTGGGTTAAGTCAGCTCCTTTTATCCCTCAAATTTACATTTCAAGGAAAGTAAGATCCTTGTTCAGAGGTATGCTGATAAATATTTAACAATCAGCTGCCCCCTCAGAAAAATTGACTTAAGACACTCTTTAAAGTTTAATCTTCATTATCAAGATTTTCCTAATTATTTTCTTAAGCCTAGATAATCAACAAATGAATAAGTCAAACCTCAATGTCTAATGTTTGCTTATTTCTGAGGTATGAATGCTTGCACTGAAAATTAGAGCCTTGAGAGCTGACTCCACAGCTTGTAATATTGTGCTCTTGGCTCTAGGCCCCTGCCCCCCCCCCATTGGCTCTCTATCCTTTATAAGCACCCCTTTACCATCAAGGTTATTTCCCATAACACAGGATGGTCTGGGGTGATCATATGGTAAGTGCTGAGGGGGAGCCCATTGAAGAGATGATCCAGAAGCCTGGGTCAGTGCACATACCACTATATGGGCAGGCCTCCTGTGGCCTTTTTAATTGGCCAGCAACTTTAGGAGACAGTTTCTTAGCTTCCCACCAAGCAAGTGCCATGATGCTCAACTTGGAGCAGCTGTGGTCATGCATTGTGAAGTCACCAAAAAGGAATGTTGGGTAGGCTCTGGGCCTCTCAGTCATGCCAGAACCTAGAACTCAGCTGCATCCTCAGATGAATTGTATAGGTAGCCATGAGTTCAGGCTTGGTATGAGAAGGAGAAGTGGCCTCAGAGAAAACTATTTGTCCAAGCATTGATGTAGCCAAATGTTATAATGGGGAAAATAATAGCAATTGCAAGAGAGAAAGATCTACCTTTCCCCCAGCCCTTCCCTGCCTGTCTAGGATGAAATAGGCTGTGGCCACCATGATTTCTCTGCTCCCAGCTTGGTGTACATGAAAACTCCCTGGATTTATTACTGAGGATTGGGTTTGGATTTTGGTTCTGAGACTTTCTACTTATGTAACCTTGAACACATCACTTAACCTTTGTAGGTCTTTCACAAGATTGTAGATTTAGAGCCAAAAGGGACCTTGGAGGCCATTAAGTAAAGCCCCTTATCTTACAGATGGGGAAACTGAGGTAGAGGGGGGTTAGAAAGTTACCTACAATCATACAGCTAAAAAATGAACCCACGTTTTCATGACTCCAATTCCAGTGCTTTGTCTACCACATTATTGTTTTCTCCTCTAGGAAACTTTTACTCCTCTTGGAGTAGAGGACTCCTAAGGTTCCTCCTAGATCTAAACTATATAATTCTTTTGATGTGGTGTCATAAAAATAACTGGATTTGATGTGAATCCTCATCCTGTCTTTTCTAATAACTAGTTATATGACCTTGGGCCAAGTGAGGTCTCTTTTCTGGGCCTCAGTTCTCCCATCTGTAAAAGAAGGGGGTTGGCCATAATGAAGTCCAAGGTCCATTTCCAGACCTGTGACTGAGTTCAAAGCAGCTTGCCTTCCCAGGGCATGAATATGTATACATAGACTCCAGAGAGTGTCTGTGGCAGCAGCAGCCGAAGCAAGGGGGCAACCCCTCCCCTCTCATTCATCTTCATTAGGGAGGCTGAGAGTCTGAACTCCCTGACAGAGTCCGAATTGTTCCAGCCTGGTTGCCCCTCTCCACAGTGGGGGAGATGAATACCACATTATGCCACCCACAAGGCCTGTGCATTATGCCTGGGAAGTTGATGCTGGTCCCACCCTCCCGGGAATCTCCGATGACATCTTCTGTTGGTGTGGGGCTCCTCAGGCCCCCAGCTTCCAGTCACACTGGGACTCATTGTGACCACCCAGCTGAGGCCCTTGTGCCTTGGGAGTGACCTGTAGCTGGGTCTAGAGGGTTGCTTTCTGCTGTGGGAACCAGGGCTCCTAAGATCTAGTCTTCAGCCTGGCATATGTCCTTGTGCAACAGTTTCCTGCCCTCTAGCTGGGTCAGATACTTTCTGTTCCCTGCCCACCTCTAATAAATGATGGGAGCAGATCTTTTTAATGTTATGAACTCATTTGAGAAGAATACAGATCACCAATGACCTCAGATTCTTTTGAGATCTGTCCCATGGGTCAATGTTTCTGAACCAGGGAATGGAACTCTTTAATGGACCCCTTAAGATGGCAGCTGCTGATCTCTAAGAAGGTCTTAACATAGTTTTCCCTGAAAAGAGGCTCAGCATTCTCAGCATGGCTCACTCTTCCCCATAAGGTCAATATCAATTGTCAATGTTCTCACTCTATGGGGAGCCCACTCTGACCCCCATTGTGACTTTGCCCATAGTCTATTCAGCTTCCCTCTTAGTGCCTAATCTCCCCCAACTCAACTGACTACTGATGGAAACCAGGGGGAAGGCAGTGCATCTGGAGGTTAGACTCAGGTCCTGTCAAGATGCCATCAAGAGCAATAAGGGGTAGGAAGTGTAACTAAGAGAAAACAAGGTGGGCAAAGCATTGGAGTCTTACCAAGGTGCAACCAGATCCTTTACCAGAATATTCCAAGAGATGTAAGATCAGGAATGCCACTCAATCAGACTAGGCTCAAGGAACCATGTGTGTACAATGAAATCAGAGTCAAGGCTACAGAGCAAGGGCAATGTAGAAGAAAATTGTTCCTCCAAGGACTAAGGGACCTTTTCTCACGAAGCCAGGCCCATGAGCCTCGGCTGGTATTGACCTTAACTGCCTCTGTTTTCCCATTATAATTCAGTTAATTAAATGATGAAATATTAACTAAAGTAGAGCTTGGTGTTCACTGAAATAACTGAAATGAATTGAAGTCACTGTGCATTCCTCCTTATGTGAAACATAAGCATCTTGATTTTCTTCCTCCCTTCCCTTCCCTTCCCTTCCCTTCCCTTCCCTTCCCTTCCCTTCCCTTCCCTTCCCTTCCCTTCCCTTCCCTTCCCTTCCCTTCCCTTCCCTTCCCTTTTCCTTCCCCTTCCCCTTCCCCTTCCCCTTCCCCTTCCTTTTCTTCTCTTTCCTTTCTTTTCTGTCAAGAACATCATAGATCAAATACAGTTTAGAAACATACTAGCTGTTCAATCCCGGGCAAATCCCTTACTGTCTCTTGGCCTCAGTTTCCTCATTTGTAAAATGAGGGAGTTAGATCTGATGGTCTCTAAACTCTTGATGGTCTTTCCAGCTCTTACTCTATGATCCCATAAGGTTATAGTCACACGTGTGCATGCAAGCACATTTGTGTGAATGTGTACACCCATACCTCCATACCATTTGCCCTCTCACCCTTTAAATTCTCTTCTTTGGCCTTCAGCATCAAATGATTTGTCTTCCAGGAAAAAATTTAGATTTCCTAGGCAGGGTTTTGGCAGCTGGTACCCAAGGAGTTAAATCGAGATAGGAGGCCTGTACATTGTGCTGAGACAGAGATTATTTTGGGAGAGTCAGCAACTCAGCAAACTATGGTTTGTTGCCTCTGGGCCTAGGAAACTTTCCTCCTGAGTAGCTGACTAGCCCAGGAAGGTCAAGGCTGCCGGTCCTCTTCTACCCTTTAACAAACTGGACCTGATCCCTTCTGACTGCCTGACCTCTGCTGAACACCACTCACTGACTGACCAGTTACTGCTCTCTGCATAGCCTGGGGTTTACCAAGAAGGTCTTGGCAAATAGGTGGAATGTTTTGGACCTCATCTTGTGCCCTAGGCCAAAAGGAGCCTGAGCCCAGAAGGCCTTCCAGAATGGGGCTCAGGAAAGATTCCCACAGTAGTATTTACTTCCCATATGATTTGAATGGATCCTGGGGCTTAGACTTCTAAAGACTGGAAGATGCCAACTCTCTGATTGCAGGATTTGGGGTGTAGGGTAGGATAATGATAGTGGGGAGCCATTGCAGAAATGAGTCAGGAATATGTGTGTTCACAGGCCCTTGGGAAGAAGTAGCTTTCTGTGAGGATACTACTATGCTTCTGTCAGTTTGCATGCTTTTAGATCAACGTTCAGTTCAGTAATCATTGAGTAAGCCCCTTGTGTGTGAGGAGCACTGCCAAGTCTGTGTGTGTGTGTGTGGGGGGGGGTGCTACAAAGCAAAGGAAAAAGTGTCCCTTGCTTCAAGGAGGCTACTTCCTCTTGGTGGAGTTTCAGCGTCCGTCAATGATAGAGTCATAGGCTATGAGGGATGTGGGAGCTCAGAGACCATCCAGTCATCGTACAGACGTGGAAACCAAATTTCTGGGAAAAATAAGTAGTCAGCATATTTATTGTGCTTTAAGAGCTTTAACCATGTTATTTCTCTGATCAAAGATCATTAGTGGCACCCCCAGGGCCTATAAGATAATGATGATGGTGACAATAGCTAGCTTTTATATAGGCAGCTAGATGTTACAGTGGATAGAGTGCTGGGCCATGACTTGTCTTTCTGAGTTCAAATCCTGCCTCAGATACTCACTAGCTGTGTGACCCTGTGCAAGTCACTTAACCCTCTTTGCCTCAGTTTCCTGGTCTGTAAAATGAGCTGCAGAAGGAAATGGCAAACCATTTCAGTATTTTTTTTTTCAAAAAAGCCCCAAATGGGTCACAGAGAGTCAGACACGGCTGAAATGACTGACCAACAAAAAGCATTTATATAGTACTCACTGTGTGCTAGGCATTGTGCTAAGGATTTCACAAATAGTCTTTCACTTGATCGTCACAATGCTCTGGGAGCTAGGTACGATTATTATCCCCATTTTGCAGATGAGGAAACTGAAGAAGCTAGAGACAGAGAAGAGGTAAGTGACTTGCTCAGAGTCATCCGGCTGGTGTCTGAGGCAGCATTTGAACTCAGTCCATCATGATTGTAAGTTGAGCATTCTTTCCACCATATCACCCAGCCCCCTCACCTGCTCACTCAGATACACGGTCAGCTTGGTTCCAAAGTCCCCTGGTTCCAAAACTGTTGCTCCTCTGTCTATAGCACAGTGCTTCTAGTTTGTTAATAATAACAGCCTTCATACGACACTGTAAGCACTTTCATTTGCTCTCCCAAGAACCCTGATAGAGAGCTGCTGTTATTAGCTCCCACTTACAGGTGAGGAAATCAAGGCAAAACAGATGAAATGACTTGCCCAGGATCACACAAGCATCTGAGGCTGAATTTTTTTAAAAATTATTTTATTAAATTTGTTTATCTACTTTTAGTTTATAACATTCATTTCTACAATCCCTTGAGTTCCAAATGAGGCTGAATTTGAACTCAACAACCAAGGGCCTACTATGTGCTAGGCACTATGTTGGGGGCTGGCATTACAAGGACAAAGAGAAAACAATCCCATCTTTCAAGGAACTTGTACTCAGTGGAGGAAGTGGCGTTGGTAAATGTTTAACAACATAGCTCTTAATATAAATATAATAAATAGATATATTTAAAATATAAATATAAATGAATAGCTTTTAATAATATAAACAAAATAGCTCTTAAAATAAAAAATCCACACAGTCAGCACACTTTTAAGTTTCAATGGCACTATTCATATTCTCTTCATCATTTTCTTAATTCTGGACAAAATAAATCAAGTCCTGATTTATAGTTTTGCTTATTTTGTATGTGTAAATGTTCACACTGGAAATGTAACCATCAGTTCCAGTCAATAGCCAAGAGATTTGGCCTCATAGACCCCTGACAGGATCTTGGAGACCCTTAGTGCTCCATGGACCACACTTAGAACTGGTTCCAGTACACCATCAAGGGAAAAACACACACACACACACACACACACACACACACACACACACTAACTATTCCATTTATCTAAAAACATGATTCTAAGAAGGGGTCTGTAGGCTTCACCAGACTGCCCAAGGGGTTCATGCCACACACCAATGGTTAAGAATGCCATTCAACCCCTTTACAGAGGTGGGAAGTCCACAAGTGCTACATAATGCATATATTTTCAGACTTTTTCAATGCACTGGCTAGTTATACTGATTTATTCCTCTTCTTCTGTCTTTAAAAAATACTATTTGTTATATGGCATGGCTCTCTGGGAAGGCAAGGGATAATAGGGGAAACCATGGTGATATATATGTATACATACATATCTATCTATCTATCTATCTATCATCTATCTGTCTGTCTGTCTGTCTATACATCTATCCATCCATCTCTAGTAAGAGCCCATGGTATAGGGAAATTAGGAAACTTTCTTGCAGAAGGAGGCTCCAGAGCAGATTTTGATGGAAGATCTGTGTGTGTGTGTGTGTGTGTGTGTGTGTGTGTGTGTGTGTGTATTTCTAGCTGTGGGTATTACTTTGTCCCTTTGGACCAGTACAAAGCATACATCTCTCTTTTTTCAAAGTTTTAAATCCTGCTTCCTAATGTCTCTTTTTGGGGTCATACACCTTCTCCCTTTCTGTCTGTGTCTTTGTCAGCCTCTCCTTTGTGTGGGTGCACATATGTGTGCATTTGCCAAAACTCCCCATACCCCAAGGAGATTTTAATACACATTGAAAGCCCTCTGATGAAATCCTGCCAAACAGATATCAGGGAAGTAAGAGGGGGGAAATATCACTGGGGGAGATGAAGGAGAAGATGGCGTGGGGGATGGTAGCAGTCTTACTGGTACCTCAGAATGCCTTTTCATTATGGGAAAAGAATGACTCACACACTTGAGCCAAGTCTGCCCCTGTTTGTGATGCCCAGCTGAAGGAGCAGGTATAGGGGAAATCATAGCACCAGAAACATTTTATATACCCATTGTCCCCTGCCTGAAGAACAGCTACTCAAATACATGTGTCTGCCTTGGAGATATAACCTCTTTGAGATGAGACTGGGGTGGTTCTCACCTTTGTTATTTCCCATTCTTCCTTTTCCTTATCCTCACAGCGGGTAAAATTTTCAGGGCACATTGGTCCTAGAGGAAGGTATAGCCTGTCTCATAGCACCAAGGGGAGAAGCCAATGGGTAGCTACTCCCTAGACCTAGCTGTTTACTATGGAGACAGGCTTCTAGGACCCATGGGAATTGGATTGGAGTTGGTCCAACTTACACTTCTTAGTCTCGTGGGGAAGCAGGAAGAGAGAGAGCCAACTGCACTTAGTCAGATTTGGAGGCAGGAGAACCAGACTGAAGTTTTAGCTCTAGTGTGTGACTGTGAGTAAGTCACATAAATTATCTAGAAATCAGTTTCTGCATCTATAGGATCATAGACATAGAGCTAGAAGAAAATCTAGAGGCTACCTAGACCAATTGTTCTCCAAGGGGTCTCTGGACCTCTTCATACTATTAACAATTATTAAGGAATTCCTCCCTCCTCAAAGAGCTTTTGTTTATATGGGTTATATCTATTGATATTTGCTGTGTTAGGAATTAAACATCTTCGCATCATTGTGAAAATAGTTTTAAGCTCATGAACCCCCTGACAGGATCCTAGAGAGCCTCAGTGCTCCTCAGACCATGCTTGGAGAATTTCTGATATTGACTGAATCCAAACTTCACAGAAAAAATCATTTTAAATAAAAGGATTTGTTCGGTAAAACTTAGACTCAGTTAAAAGGCTGCATGCATCCATGTAGCAGCCCACATGTGACCTGGAGGTCACAGGTTCCCCTCCCCTGACTTAGCCCCTCATTTTACATCTGAGGACCTAAAGCCCAGAGAAGTTGTGACTTGCTGAAAATCTCCTAAGTTAAGTAACAGAGGCAGATTTGAAAGTAACTCCTCCTACTTCAAATCCAGTGCTCTTTCCCTAGACATACCACTTGACTGGCTACCTCAAAAGGGCTGTGAGAAAAGTGCTTCATAACCCATAAAGCCTGTTATTCAGTTGTGTCTGACTTCATGACTACATGTGGAGTTTTCTTGGCAAAGATATGGAAGCAGCTGCACAATCTATAGAACTTGTCTGTCTATACTTGTGTGTGTATGTGCATACACTGTACAAATGGATGTGTTGGGCTCAGCATTAAACAGGAAGAGAGTGGATTACTTTAGGAAATTCCAAAGCCCCTATAATTACCCCAAACTTCTCTTATAACAAAGGACTATATTTCTAATATCCATGTTATGTAGTTATATGACTGGTCATGACAGAACACTTGAGCCTCTCAAGAATTAAAAATGTGGTACCACTGTGAAGACAATGCCTAAGTACTTGGTGGGTATGAGTGGATTGCAATATGTAATAAATAACAGACTCCAAACATGAGCTGGAGTTATGGATATAATCAGGGAAATATATGATTTGAAGAAGATTTCCAGATGGCAAAAGTGAGGGATGATGGTAGAGAATCCATTGTGTCTTTGTAGTGTCAGAAGGAAATAAGGAAGAGCATTGGTCAGACCCTCTGTGGTGAACATATGAGAGGCTTGTGAAAATAGAGCATAGGATGAGCAGGTATAGATGGTTTTCCGTCATAGGAGGGGGTATGTAAATCAATGAAATCACAGATGCATTTCAGTATTAATAGTATCAAACTGAAAGGTTCTATGGCCATAGAACTGACCAGGCACCCTGTTAAAGAGTCTTTTTAGGCACACATTTTACCCTGAACCTGAGATACAGATTCATGAAAACTCTTCCTTATGCTAGAAAAGTGTGACCAGAGTCTTTTTTCTATCACTTACTCTTGTGGCTAGCTTCTTGAAATGCCAACTAACCAGCAGATATACAAACAGCAAAAGAAAAAATGTTCCACACACCCTACACTACCATAGTGTAGCTTTTACACAATGTACCAGAGTACTCTCTAACTATTCCTCCTCTCCCAAAAAAGCATAGCAATAGCAGGGCTCTGTGAGCTAATTTTGTATACCAGCAAATTCTAGCATTGCTTTCTCTCCCTAAATACTCTGGCCAAAAGTAGCTGCAGTGAGGTTGGAAATGCCAGCATTCTTACCAAGCGAAATGACTCCACATACTCCCCTCTTACCTCCATGGAACAAATGCACTGTTTTCCCTGATGTGCTAACAAAAGGGCAGACTAGGAGGCTATATTGCCTCCAAGAGAAGATGTATACTGTGTTGGTATTCAGGATCCCTACATTAAATTTTTATTTATGTAATTGACAGTCTTTATTTTCATGGCCTTTGAACAAGTTCCTCTGTTTTGGGCTTCTCAGTATCCTACATGTCTATAAAGCACAGATGTCAGTGATGTTCTGAGAGTGAGTGATATGACATGAGCCTAAAGTTCTCAGAGTTCCCTGGAGACCAGCTTTATATAAAGTACTGCTGTAGTGATAGTTTCTGCCACTAAAGGTGTCTGCCTCTAATAAATGAATCCCAGAAAGTACTTCAGATTCTCAGCAGTCACTGGGTCCCCAGGCACACCCCCCAGTGGGATGTACATTTGATGGTGACACAGCTGACTCTCCATCACACTTATCTGCCCCCAAAGGGGACTAAGCTGTTGGTTCCAGTTTGCATTGGGATGGCTGACACCATGACAACCCCATTTGGATGGTTGCTTCTGGCACTTTGTCTGGGCTGTCTCTGATCACTCTTGGGAAAGCAGAACCATAAGTGAAAGGTCTTGGTCAGTGAGTGACAGAAAGCAGAGCTAGCTAAGGCATTCAAACAAAGACAAAAGCCATGGTCACATTCTTCCCTACTTCCATTCAGGTGGAGTTGGAGGAAGAGAGAGAGGAGGTGTCCTCTGTATTTGTCTGGAGGCAATTCCTAAGATTCTAACATGTAATTATTAGGATCTTCTCTCTTCTTCTTTTTCACACAATGAGGAAGAATGGGCATCAGAAGGAGGAAATTTGTCCCACAGTCGGTGGAAATCTGGTGTCTGGATTAGTTATAGTTTAAGAATGTTAGAGTTGGACGAGACAGTAGAAATCTTCTTGTCCAGTCTGCTTAATTCCCAAGAAAAGGTAAAGTGAGGCCAAGAAAGATGAAGTAACTTATTCAAGTTCCTGCAGCTACTTAATGACATACCCCATTACCTAGTATAATGTCGCACACAGTTGTCAATAGGTCAAGAAGTTGTGATTTCATCTGTATGGAAAATCATGGTGCATATACAGATTAAATGACTCATAAGAGAGCCTCAGAGAGACTTGCTCATGCTCACTCAGCTAATGTATCATAATTGGGATTTGAACCCAGAACTTTCTGACTCCAAATTCAGCACTTTATCCATTATACCATAGTTGCTGTTGCTTTTTGTGTAGCAGGTACTTAATAGTTCTTTTTTTTTTTTTTTTTTTTTTGCTTTTTGTATGGCAATTGGGGTTAAGTGACTTGCCCAAAGTCACAAGGCTAGTAAGTGTGTTAAGTGTCTGAGGCCGGATTTGAACTCAGGTCCTCCTGACTCTAGGGCTAGTGCTCTATTTGCTGTGCCACCTAGCTGCCCCTTAATAGTTCTTGAATACAATTGAATCCAAGAGCAGAACCCTCAGTTTGTTCTATCTACTCACCATGCTGTCATCTGAGTCTGTTGTAAGGAAGACCTGAGTTCAAATCCAACCTTAACCACTTATGAGCTGGGTGACCCTGGACAAGTCATTTGACTAACCTCTGTTTGCCTCAGTCTCCTCAACTTTAAAAAAAAAGGGGGATAATCACAATACCTATTTCCCAAAGTTTTTGTGAAGGTCAAATGAGTTATTTGTAAAGCACTTAACACAATACCTGGCATATTGTGGATGCTTAATAAATGTTTATTCCCTTTCTCCTTCCCTTCTTTCCATGCACAAACCTTTCAAGATGAAGACCTGTAGAAGTTTATATGTGACACATAATCTCATAATTCTAGCTATGTGGTATGGAGTTGGAAGGAAAGCAACTGTCCATCATTTCTTCAATATGGAAGTAGAGTCACAGAGTTTGGACAGCCTTTGTCTAGTTAATATAGAATAAGAAAGCTGGAAATGGAAGCAAGAAGCTGGGGCTCCTGACTCTCAGGGTTCTATTACGGCAATCTGCCATGACTTTCCTTATATGCCACAGTCAGAGTCGTTGTCCATGGTGCTACCTATGTTCAGGACTGTTCAGAATATCTACAGGTACTGAGAAAAGCAGGGAAGAGACTGCTGATAATCAGACTATGAGTTGGAAGGACCTTAGAGGAAGAGGGATTAAACTGTTTCTGCTTGGCTGCAAGGGTCTGAATTAGAAACAATGGGTAGAAATTACAGAGTGAGACTTCATTTCAATATAATTTTTATTGTTATTGTTGTTTCGGTTGTGTCTAACTCTTCGTGACTCCAAATGGGGTTTTCTTGGCAAGGATACTAAAGTGGTTTTCCATTTCCCTCTCCAGTTCATTTTACAGATGAGGAAACTGAGGCTACAGGGTTAAGTGACTTGCCCAGGGTCACACAGCTAGGAAGTGTTTGAAACCAGATTTCAACTCAGGAAAATAAGTCATCCTAATTCCAGGTCCTGAACTCCATCCACTTCACCATCTAGCTCCCTTATTATAACTAAAGACCTCATAATAATTGAATCTGCTCAGGAGTTGAATGGTAGCTGGAGAGTTCCATATCTGTCCCTGGAGGATTTTGAGTGGCCAAATGACCACTAGTCTTTTTTCACATGATCTCCCTTCAGTTATTTGAAGACAACTATCCTATCTCCTCTAGGTCTTTTCTTCTTCAGGCTAATCATTCCCAGTATATCTTCAAAAGTTTCTCATATGACATGGCTTTGAGCCTCCCTCATAACTTGCTCTTGTTAGCATCATTTATTGTCATTCTTATTGACAGGTTAGTGGAGTGGTCATGTATTGACCCAAGTCTGTGATTTGAAGCAAGGAAGATTCACCTACTCCCAGATATCTCTCTTACTAATGTCTTAAAGTATATCATCACATATTCACTCCTTTGAGGGAAGGATCGCCCTCTTCCCCTAGGCCTACTGTAAAATTTGGAGAGAAGGGTAGTATATTAAGACAACAAGAGCTTTTCATATGCTTTAAGCTTTGTTGGGTATCCTAGAGATCATCTAACCCAAGTGTAACTAACATTAGAAGATGCTGGAGGAATTTGAAAGTCCTGGGGCTTTGTGGGGTTAGAGGGTTATAATGAAAGGAGAAAGTCACAGACATGGGAAGGAGAGAGTACCAAAGGTAAACTTGATACACTTTTCAATCCCCTGGAGTTTAATTGCAACTTCCTCAGGGAATAAAGGCTTCTTGCATACCCATTAACATTATCTTCCAGAAGAAAGGCCTGGCCTCCTGGTCATCCCGGTGATAATTTGCTTTCAAAATAAATCCTTTTCAGGGAGACCTCATGGTTCCTCTTGAAGGAATTTCAAGGAAGAGTGAGAAGATTTGTTGCTTTTTCTTCTTTATTTTTGTTAAAGGGTTGATGTGGCTGAGCATGCACTCAGCTTTTGATAAAATATCTTATATTAGTCTTGTGGAGAAGATGGAGACATATCTAAATAGGTATAGAACTGGTAAAATGAACTCAAAGAGTAGCTGTAATGGTTCGATATTAATATGACAGGACATCACCATTGGAGTTCATACCTCAGGGATCTGTGCTTGGCCATAAACTGTTTAACATTTTTGTCAATAATTTGAATAAAGGCATAGAGTGTATGCTCAGTAAATCTGAAGATGATACAGAACTGGAAAAGGTAGCTAACACAGGGGAAAAAGAGTCAGAATCCAAAAAAGGTCTTTATGGGCAATTCTCAAAGTTTCTGGTCTAAGGATCCCAACACATTTTAAAAAATTATCAGGGCCCCAAAGAGCTTTTGTTTATATGGATTATATCTATGGATGTTTACCATATTAGAAATTAAAATTGATAAAATTTAGTTATTGGTTCATTTTAAAGCAATAATAACAAACCATTACATGTTAACATTATTTTAAAAAGGAAAATGTATTTTCAAAAAAATTAGTGAGAAGACTGACGATTTTAAATATTTTAACAAATCTATTGTCTGCTTTAATAGAAGACAGCTAGATTTTCATCTTTGCTTCTGCATTCAATCTGTTGTGATATATTGTTTTGATTGAAGTCTATAAAGATAATCCAACCTCACACAGACATTTAGTTGAAAAAGGGAAGAGTATTTTAATAGGCAAATAATATATTCATATTATTATAAAATAGTTTTGACCTTGTAGACCCCTGGAAAAGATTTTGGGGACCCCCCCAGGGTTTTGAGAACAGCCTAGCTAAAGCATTGGGATGAATCTAATATGATACAATTCAATAAGGATAAATGTAGAGGTTTGAGGTTCTTTTGTACTTGAGTACAAAAAAAAAATACTTGAGAACAAAGAAAACACTCCATAAATATAAGATGGAGAGGTAGTTATTTTGAAAAAGATTCAGGGGTTTTAGTAAATCACAAACTCAATATAAGTCAGAGGTATGATGTGGCAGCCAAATAAAAGCTGATGCAAACTTGAGATACATTAAGAAGGACATATTTTCTAGGGATAGGAAGGTGATGGTCCCACTATATTTCACTGTTGTGGGACCTCATCTAGAATATTGTATTCAGTTCTGGGCACTATGATGTAAGAAGAACATTGACAAGCTGGGAGTGTCTCCAGGAGGGCAACCAGGATAATGAAGGGCCATTGCATATGGATTAGTTGAAAGAACTGGGCCTATTTAGCCTGGATAAAAGACTAGGAGGGGAGAGGGGCACATGATGGTTGTGTTCAAGTCTTTGAAAGGCTTTTATATGGGAGAGGCAGTCCATTTCTTCTGTTTGGCCTTAGAGGGTCAAACAAGGAAGGATTCATAAAAGGTAAAAAGAAGCAAATTTGGGCTGGATGTCAGGAAAAACTTCCTCTTCATTAGAGATGTCCAAAATTGGAATGAGTTTCCTTGAGAGGTGATGGGGATTCCCCTACTTTAAGGTCTTCATGCAGAGATTGCTATGTTATAGCAATTTTTAGGCAAGGTTGTAGTAGATGGCCTCTTTGCGTCCCTTTTGTGATCCTGTGAAATCCCATCTCATTCTCCACCCCCTTCCTATAAATCCAAGGGTGAACCTCAGAGTCCCAAGTGATACCATCAATGAGAGAAGAAAGAATAATACAGAAATTATTTCTTCATTTAAGCCTACTGATTGAGCAACTCTTCTTTGCTCAGTTGTCAATCCCCCACCCTTTTTTTGGCACAATGTCTCCATTCCCTACCACCAACTTCCAAAGCATGGATCAGGGGACCAGCTAAGGATCTCTGGTTGTACCAGAAATGATCCAAGAGTATGCCTGACTTTATCACCCTTATTACATTTAAATCTTGAACATTTCACCAATCTGGTGGTCAGTTTCCTTTCATGTAAAATGAAATTATGTCTAAAGTATGTCTAAGGCCTCCTTTAGTTCCAAATACATGATCTTAAGAGTCTATGGTCCTTCTTTCCTCTTGGAATGGATTTTTAGTAGGTCTGAGTTAATCTAGATAGATCATGTGAAGTTGTCAGAGTCATGGCACCATGAAGAAGGCCATGGAGAGAGCAACAAAATAAACCACTGATTTCCTTATCGTTTGTCCCCCCTTTTCTGCAGCTCTCCACCCCTTCCATTTCATACCCTGCCTTGTCAGGAACCAAAGTGCTCCAATGGGAAAAAGAGAAAAGCTAATTTAAGGGAGGAGGAAAGCAGCTGGTGTGTGGGAAAGAAAAGGAAAAGGAATCCAATTGGTCAATCATTAGAAGAGAAGCTTTGGCAGCTCTCTAATCCTCAACTCCATTAAGCAACTGTCTCCAGCAATTGCTCTGACAGTCATATCTTCTTTCAACTTGTTGGCAAAGACCCGCTGGCTTTTGGGTCAATCTAAAGTGCTATTTTAAAGCAAACCACCTGTAATATTCCACTTAGCTCCAGATGAAGAAACTCTGGAGTATAGGAAAAGAGAGGGCTCGGGCTACTGCTACTGTTACCATTTCCCCTTCCCTCCCTTCCTCATTTTTCCCTCTCCTCCCTCCCTCCTTCCTTTTCTTCCTTCTGATTTCCCCTTTCTTCCTTCTTTTATATTTTCCCTTCCCTCCCTTTTATTTTCCCTTTCTCCATTCCTTTCCATCACCCCTTCTTTCTTCCTTATTAACCACTCACTATAAAGATACAGAAGAAGGAAAAGATGATTCTTATTCAAGAAGTTATTCTGCTAAGTTAGAGAAGTCTTATACTCCCTAAGAAGATATCCTTAAGGGATATTTGAAGAACAAAAGCTTTCTGTGACCCTCCTTCAGCAAACCATACTTTTGAGAGTTAGTTAGAAATGCAGCAATCCATACTATTCCACTCATGTAGAGTTTGTGGGGCATTTGTTAAGGATGTTATAAAGCAGATTTCTATTTCAGGTGTGGTTTGGACTCTATGATGAGTTAGCATTATGGCATGTCATTGTAACCCTTGTGTAGAAGATTCTTGTATAACACCAAGGACCCAGGTACATTTTGGGACATTTATCCCTTTTCTGCCTAGTTGCTTCTACCAGCAAAGTGCTAAGACTTCACTATATGACACTATTCAATGTATTGTCATCAAATTCCCTTTGCAGGTATGTAGTTCACAAATTCAAGGAAGAAAAAGCTTATTTACATATAAAAAACAAATAGAACTTATAACACAACTCATAAATAATAATGATGCTTCCCACTAAGTCCTTCCACATACACCTGTACAGGTTAAATTATTTATTAGGGTTCCCAGAAGGCATTCTTTCATGGAATTCCTGTGTAGAATGTAGCTCTCTCTAGCTCCCAAGAGCTGGTTTTCACTTGTCATTCCTCCTATAGCTCCTCTAAAACCACCTTGATCTCATTCCTGTTCAACTTGAAGATCTCTGAAGACAACACCAATCCCTTCTTCAATTCTCATTATCCCTCCAGTTTGCTCCATTTTCAGTGTTCCATAGCTCCAAGATGATACTGCATTTAGATTTCTTTTCAGGGGAAAGCCTTTGTGCTATCTGAACTCTGTAATGGAGAAGGAAGCATTTTAGAATATCCCCATTATGACAAAACATAATTCCTCCCAAGTATAGTTCAAGTGACCTCCCACCATGTGCTTTCCACCCCTAAAAGTCTCTCATGTGCCATGATTTTATCAAGCTCCAAACTCACACAACAGCTCCCATACCTTTCCTTATCACCTTTCAACTTATATCTGTCACCAGCACTGAGCTGAGACATGATAACTTTGTACCCTGTCTTCTTTCACCAGCTCTTGAGTAGTGGATTTCCCACATGTGTCAACACCTCTTTTGAGCCTAACAGTTGACAGGTGGCCTCATTTTCTCTCTATTACCTTTTAATCATAAAGATCTTTCTAGGTGTGATTTCTAGCCCTGAGGGTTATTAAAATTATTTGGATCTACTTTCCACCACCAAGTATTCTCCTGATTTACCACCATCCAGGAGAGGGGAAGGAGAGAAGAACAAAAGTCTCTACTAATTAATAATTTCATAAATTGTAATAGGGGCTCCAAAGTAGAAATTCAAAATGGTAGAATCATCTTAACATTGAGGGATTAGTAGCAGATTTTAAATTATTGTTGGAAAATAGAAAGCATCACTGAGAGACAAAAATGTTAGAGATATAAATTCAGATTGAATAACATAGTAGTTTCAAGGTTACATATTAATTTGAGACAGAGATTCTCAGGATACTCAAGTGGAACATGGGTAGAACATTGATAAGTAGAAGCATCCAGGCATATATTAGCCTGTAGTAGATCTCAAATATGCATACAAGGTGCTGCTGAAAATTTGTGCTACATGCTGCAATATTTCCACAATATAATTTTATCATACTTATATCAGTTACAAGATATACTATATAAAACTTTTTAAAACACTTTACATCATGTTAAGATATATGTCATGTTCTTTTTGTCAATTTCAATTTTTTTTTATCCCACCGGGATCTGTTGGGTTTAGAGATTCATTATCTCTATTGAGTGAACTGTGCAGAGATCAAGGATTGCTACAAGTCCGTGCTACCACCATATGTCAAATTTACTGGGATATATGAATATGGTGTGATGGATAGGATGAATCAGGAAGATTGAAATTTGGAAGATCTAAGTTCAGATTCTGTGCTTCCTAATTACTCAGCCCTGGACAAAGCGTTTAACCACTCGAACCTTTGTTTCCTCATCTGTAAAAATGGGAATAATTTAAGCCACTATTAAATTCCAGTTATTATTATAACTTATTATTATCATTATCATCTCTCCCTAAATAAACTGAGGTGTCTTCCCTCACTGTCTGAGCCAGGAAGTTGTCAGGATGTCCATTAGTCTATGGAATTCACTGGACCTGTCCTCCTAGATCTAGATGCATTTAGTAGGCTTGGCTAATGTTTTCTTTACTTGACTTAAGGACATGGCACTAACAATGTCAAGGTCCCAAGTTTTCTTGCTGTAAAACAGGTCAAGGTCATGCGCCCTGGTATCGTATATGTAACTTTACAAAAATGAAAGAAGAATCTGTTCTTGGCCAGAGATTTTACCTTATTTTGACCTTTAAAAAGACAAGCAATTATTGGTCACAAGAGGAAGCAGATGACTGAATTTGGATACTAAGCCTAAACTCATCTTAACTACGGGAAACCTCATGAGAAAGAATATGCATTTCTTATACAAGTCAAGAACATTGTCTTTCTGTATGAAAGACAGCCAGCCCATCACTATCATTTTGATGGTGCTATTTGTGCCATTAACACATTTCTAAAATAGAAAAGAAAAAAATTATAATTCCATTTATGTAGCCAGGTCCAAGATGTGACTGAAGTGGTCCAGATGTGAGTCAATGGCCTAGATTATAGCCCAAATATGCCAGTTTGATGAAGCTGGTATCTTCAATATAGGCCTCAAACAGGACGCTTCCTGGCTGGGCTCCATTCACCTTTTCTCTCTTATGTAAGTTTCCATTGTCATTACCTCAGTATAGGAGTAAAGGATTTCTCCTCCAAAGACTTTGATCCTAGGATCCTGAGTTATTTAACCTCTCTGGGTCTCAGTTTCCTAATACTTACAGTAAGGAGGTCAGTCTCAATGGCTTCTGCAGCCCCTTCTAGTTTTAAGTTTATGATCCTATGGTCCACATATCCCTTTCATCTCAAGAAATTCTGTCCCCCCCCAACATATTCCCCTTTGTTAATTGCCTCTCCTGAGTTGATATTTCAGGAAAGTCCCAGTCACATCACTACCTTATACACTCCTTTCCACACCTTGTATACTCTTTCCAACACGGCATCTTCTTTAGTTCAGGAATCATAGTCAAATCAACTCTGTCATTGCTCTTGGAAAGGATGTATCAGTATCCTCCCTTATAGTTCCATTCTCTAACTTTCAAAACCAAAATACCTTTTCCTGGTCACCATTCCCCATGTAAATTGTCTGCTATTAGAATGTAAGTTCCTTGAGGACAGGGACATTTTCTTTGTTTTTGGAGTCCCTAGATAGAAATCTGGACTTGGATCCAAGAAGATCTGATTTCAAATCCTGACCCTGGGCAATTCATTTAACCTCTCTCAAACTCAATTTCCCTCATCTGTAAAAAGCTCACTTTAAAAATGGCTATTAAACATGACTTTGCAAAGAATTCTGTAGGCTATTCTTTAACAGATGAGGCTGCTGGTTAGTTTCCACACTGGAAAGTATACTATCTCTAGCCTCTCTATTACAAAGAAGTATGGTCATGTGATACACAAACCTAGGTTGGCTCTTCAAACTCCTTTCTAGTCTACATTGTTGTGAGGATCTGATGAGAAAATATATGTAAAGCACTGTTCTAACCTTAAGGTTCTATAAAAATGCTAGTTATTGTTGCTATATCCCAAGCACTTTGTCAGTGCTGACCTATAAGGAGTGCTAATAAATGCTTTTTCATTCATCCATCCCACTTCTTTCCAGATACCTCTCCCCTGTTGTAGCCCTTTAGAATAATTTTTAAAGTCTCCAGCTCTATTCCTCTGGACAAGAAAAGCTCAGGTTACAAGACACATACAGCTTAGGTAAATCATAGATCTAAGATCTATTATTCGACTACGTTGGCACATATTTAAAGCATTAATTAGTCTCTTCCAGACTCTCCCTTTTTCATTCTTTTCCTATGGAGCTGATCTTTCCTTTCTTAGACCTACCTCTGGGATTGTTGTTCAATTTATTTATTATGTTAGCTTATTTCAGGGGTTCTTAACCAAGGGTTTGTGAACTTTAAAAAAATTGACAACTATTTCAGTATAAACTGACTATAATTCCCTTATAATCCAAGGTATTTTATGTGTTTAAGTACCTAATTCTGAGAAGGGGCCACAGGTTTCACCTTATTGCCTTATTGCCAAATGGGTCCATGACATTAAGAACTACTGATAATCCTCTTCCACAGGAACTCTCTGCTTAAGTTTTCTCAGTCCCTGCAGAAGAGGGTTCTTTCTGTCTGTTCCCATCCCCTTCCCTACTCAACTTCAAGTGAAAATTTCTTCTGCCCAGCAAGAATTTTTTGAGCACCTACTATATAACTGGCATCATCATAGATTCCAAGAATACAAAAACAAACATGGAACCACCTTTCCTCATGATCCCCTGCGCATTAACTCTGCTGCCCCTTGTACTTTGTCAATAGAGATCCTTTGCTCTGTTGGAGGCAGTGGGCAGCTCATTTTAGAGCTGTAAGGGACTTTTAGAGCTACCTAGTCCAAACCCATCATGTTACAAATATGGAAAGTGAGGCCCAGAGAGGTTAAGTAATTTGCCTAGCATCATATGGGCAAGGTCCTCTGACTGCAAAGGGAGAATTTTTCCTATTGTACCAAGCTGTCACCCCAGCACTGAGTTCGGTCCTGTTTTTGTGATCTGAAACAAACTTGTCAACTCTGTTCCCAGGGTAGCCACTGAAGTTGACCTCATTAACCATCTAAGGTTACATCTTCCCCATGCTCCTTTCCCTTTCTTCCACAAGCACCAAATTACATCTCTGCACTTCTGTGTCTGAGGCTTTTAGCCTATGTATCTATAACTTGAGTGTGGGCACACCACAGCTACAGTTTCCCTTGATAACCAAGTCTTTCTGATATAGTTCACAAGGCAGTTAGTTCCATAGAGGGCATTGCTGTAAATACCTGATTGAATGAACAACATAATAGAAGTTTTCATGATTTTACAATGGGCCTTGGTTATAATGTATTAATGGTGATCATGTAAAACGTGAAATGAATTGAGTCAGGGCTGCTTCTACAGTTCAGTCCGTTTCACCTCAACTAGACTAGATATAGTCCCGAAGCCATAATAACTTGAGGAGGAATGGTTCTTACATCCACTTTGCCAACTGCTTGGGTAATCAGAGTCCATATCTGAGAGCATTTAACCCTCTTTGTAAAAGAATAGATAGATAAAAATGTAGATATCAATATTTATGTTTAGATATCTATATTGATATATACAAGTATATATATGATACTGTTATATATTACATATAATTATATTGATACGTATAGGTATGTATAATGCTATGTTATGTATTACATATATAATTATATTGATACATATAGGTGTATATAATGCTATGTCATGTATTACATATACGCACGCAAACACATAACACTTGAAGTGATTGACAAGTGTTATCACATTTGATTGATCCATGTTAAAACACTATGAGGTAGGTGCTACTATTTATTATGATTTTCATTTTACAAATGAGAGAAGCAAGATTTGAACTCACCTTCCAGACTTCAAGTCCAGTGCTCTAACCATTATGCAACCTGGCTGCCTCCATCAAACCTCATTTGTGTACCCCTAGGGTCATGCTATCTGTGGCCAAATAGCTTCTGTGATGTGCAGAGGTGCCCGGGGGGTATCTTTATTGAACAGGCTATTGAACGTCCTGGGCAGAAAGGTTAAGGGAACACTGACTGGCTGCTGACACGTTTCCATTAGATCCTCTGATTTTTGCTTGCTTCTAACCTTCTAAAAATTTACCCTGTGGGGTTAAGAGCTCTCCCATTGGGACCTAGCTGAAAGGTCAGCTGGATATGGGTCTGGTTGGTGGGGAGGGAGAAAGTTTGTATGGTCTCTTGATTCTGAGTAAGTTAGCTACCTATGGCTCCTGGAGAAGTCTGGTGTCCAGCTCATTAAAGTGCCCTCCACCTTTTGTCTAAAGCAAGTACCCCCTAGGGAGCCCCAACCAGGAGGAATTTGAGAGCTCCCTTACAGATAAGGACATGCCAAGCTGAGCAGACAGTATTCTTAGGACTCATCACTAAACAGTGGAAGCAAAGTTTCTTATTTAGATTTGACTAGCATTGCTATTCTGTTTCTGCCAGAATCAGAGTTTCTATCTTTCCTCCTGCCTTCCCCTTTCATTTCCTTCCCTATCCCTTTCCTTTCTTTTTATTTTTCCATTCTTCTACATTTACTCCCTTGTAAAGTATAATTGAAGCCCTTTTCTCTGATTCATTTCCCTTTTCTTTTCCTCCTCATCTCATTTTTCCTTTCTTTCCTCCCCTCCCCCTGCCAATGGAATGCAGAGACTGGGGTTTTATATTTGTATCCAGAATCATAGGCTCATAATATCAGAGATTCTGAGCTGTAATCAACCTTCAAGTCCTATTGAGGGAAAGGCTAGGATGTCTGTAATCATGCTTGATGTGATTATGATGGGAAGTCAAGTCTTAATCTCCCTAAACTTCAATTTCCTCATCTGTAAAATAGAACTAATATTACTTGCATTACCTGCCTCACAGGTAGATGTGAGGAACAAATGAAATATTGTGTTTAAAGGGCTTTGTGCATTGGCAAAACCCTAAGTATGCAAATTCACAAAGTTCATGACTATGTGATTGTCATTAATATTATAATCATCCATGACTAGGGTGGAGTGGAGTGAGGCAGACCCACATGCCTAATTATCACACAGAGATTAACTTCTAGTAGCCAGAATAATTAGTTAAATAAGTGCCCTACCTGTGTCCAAATACTGTGATTTTTTCCTCCCTTCTTTCTGGCTCTCTCTCTCTCTCTCTCTCTCTCTCTCTCTCTCTCTCTCTCTCTCCCCCTCCCTTTCTCCCTCCCTCTCTCTTTCTCTCCCTCTTTCCCCTTCCCCTGCCACCTTTCTACTCAACTGAGGTCAAATTTCATGCTCTTTGACCCAGGTGTGGTTTTCAATGTTTCTCCCAGGTGGAAAAATGTCTAGCTCTGTCTCTGATTGTTATTAACCATTTTAAGGAGGGCTTAGTCAGAATAGGAGATGGGGGTGGAACTGGAATGAGACTTGGCCGACCAATGTGGAATACATTACACACAACCTAAAGTTAGCCTTGAAAAGCCAACCACATGGGACAAGTGATTCTGAAGGGCTCACCTGCCCCCATGGTTTCAAGGGATGATCGTTAAGTTTCTTGTTTATCTTTCCGAACCGGTGCCTAGCACATTATAGAGGTTCTTTATAGACACCTATTGGATTGAGCTGAATTCTATTCTGGCTGTTTCAGTGGGATGCCTTGAACTCATATAGTGTACTTGATCAGAATTTTTCAGCTTCCTTATTGGTAAAAATGAAATTATTGAGCTAGTTGATGTCTTTGGTCCCTTCTATCTTTACCATTCTATGAGTCTACATATGGGGATCATATACTCTCCCCAGCAACAGCACCCCCATGGTCCTGAAATTAGTTTTTTTATTTTCGCCAGGCAAGATCTGAACCCTACATCTGCACCAGTAGGGACTTTTCCAAAGAGGAGTCAAGACTGAGTCACAGACAGAAAACCCAGGCAGAATCAAGGGACAAGAGACAACCTCCAGTGGCTCTCCAAATGCCAAATCCTTCTGCATTTAGAGTGTGCACTGAGGGAAGAAAACCTAATTACCACCTTTCTAAAGAGTTGAGCATGGCTGGATACACCCTCGAAAGTAGTCAGGGTACTTGCTTCCTCCCAGGCCACTCTCTTTCTGGCAGTTTGAAAGGTTCTCTCTAGGAGCATTAGCTGCCCTTGAGCCTTTTGCCTCGGGCCATTAGCAAAGAGCCTGGTCATTATTAACTAGTTGGCATTGACTGATGGCACCATGCTTTTTTGGCTGCGCATGGGTTGCTGGCAGGAGCCTAGTTGACCTCTGGAATTTGGAGTTTATTCTGCCATGAAAACAAAGAAATAAATTAGTGTGATGAACAGAGGTGCCTGCACTCTGAAGCAGCTAGAACCCTAGCTCCAGAGACAGCTCAGTAGCCATTGAGTATAGCTGTGAGGCATTGCCTTTTCTCCCAGGAGACCAAGCCAGAGAATTGGGCTTCTGAAGCTTGTGCCCTGGACTTTGCCCCTGACTCACTGAGTGATCTATGGCAGGCACTGCTCCTCTCCATACTTCCAATTCCCCATCTGTGAAATGAGGGGACTGATCCCTGCCCCTTCCCCTCCTCATGGGAGTGTTGCCATAATGAAGGAGATCATGGCTAGAAACCATTTTTTTGTTGTTATTGCTGCTCAGGAAGACATATATAAGTACTGGGGTAAAAAAGTTGTTTGCAAATTGACTTATGGAAGAATTGAATCATGGTTTGTATGTGTCAGGGGAGCTCACTATTGCAAAGAACCTTGTGGCTAATACATCCATAAAGTAAAGAATCCTTTTTCAATGTGAACATTCGCTCCCGGTTTATGTTCTGTTGGTTCAGATTTTGGTGTCTAGGATTTTGTTATAGCAAGACATACATACTTGTGTATTGCAGGACTATTAAATGTGCCTGTAGAATAATACAATTTTAATAACTGCTGATTGGCACTGGTAGAGGAAGTTTCCTCACCAGGAGTTCTTTGAACCAGTGAAATCACAAGTTTGGCCAAAACAAACAATTATTATATTGTCATAGAGGTACATATTAAGGAAGTCATATGGTGTGACTTTTACTTCATATTTGTATCCTCTCTCCAAATAATATATAGTATCACTACTACCACTAGAACTATAAGTAACACCGCCACCACACTGTTACCATCACTGCATAGAGGAAGGGTATCCTCCATATCTTAGTGCACTAAGACTTTTGGGACATACTTTATTTTTCAGTCCAGACTTGTGGTTTCATTGGTGTAGGTGACTCTCAGTGGGAAACTCCCTCCACTTGAGCAGATAGACACCTGCCTTAGAAAGTTCTGGGTTGCTGAGATTTTGTTTGCCTTGCCCATAGTCATTTTGATTGTATGTGTCAACTCAAGTATTCTTGCCTCTCAGTCTATATCTCTATCTTACTTTAACAGGATTCCTCTCTGATAATATAACATATAGGTACAGATGCAGAATTTTTCCAGATGTGTTTTGATTGGCACAGTTGCCTCCTGGTCAGGAAATACCTCTTTACCAATGCTGATAAGTAATTATCCCACAACTTAGTCTTAGCAAGTTGTTTAGAGTTAAGTAATAAGTTAAGTGACTTGCCCAGTATCACATAGTCAGTATATGTTAGTGGTCAAATTTGAACCCAAGTCTTTCTGATTCTACAGTCAGCTCTTTATACACTACAACCAGCAACTTCTCATGATGATGATGATGGTCTACTACAACAGCTTTTTTATAGAATGCTTTCTGGTAATGTTTTGAACATATACAATCTTATTTAATCTTTTCAGCTCTGCCAAGAAGGGTGTTTTCTGCTTCAACCTGACAAGTATTTACTGATCATTTCTTTTGTACCCAGCAATGTGTTAAAATATGTGAAGCCCTAACCTATGTGTATGGGATGGGGACAGATACAATAGTAATGTTTGACAGGGTCCCTCACCTCAATGAGTCTATGTGCTGTCTCAGTTCTAACATTGATCTGATGAGGTTAGGAAAAGGAAATCCTTTGAAATGAAAGCAAAGACTTCCTTTGAAATGAGATGATAATAATGTTATGTGTTTAGTACTTTCAAGTTAGCAAAGTACTTTATAGAATAAAACTCAAGAGACCTGACTTCTTGCTCTCTTGTCCTAAATGGAAGGTCCATATTCTAAGCAAAATTCGTAGTCTGTCCAGAAGAATTAAAGCAGTAGGTAGATTGCCAGATAAGCATGACAGTGTTGGCAGTGAATGCCAGTGCCCTCCCTTCCAGGAAAGGGCCTGGCATTTCTCCCTTGTCTTTATCCTCCTCCCTCTAGAATAAAACAGAAAAGAAACAACCAACTACCACCAAAAAGAAAACTTAAAAAAATCCAGATGAAGATAATAATTTTACGTGACAGGAGTACTTATATAACAGCTCTCTCCATGATGAATTCATACAAAGGCTCAGCACCTCCCACAGATGCCAATACATAAATCAGGAAATGCTATTACCCACTGACCATAAAAATAGAGTCAACCCCCAACATAGAGAAGTCATTTCAGTAACAGCTGCCACATTTCCAAGGTAGAAATGAGTTCAGGATGTCCACTCGCTTGTCTAGGGAGAGGAGAGATTTCTTTTATTTTCTCTCCCTGCCGCACACCATGACCACCATAAACACTACCATCCTCACTTTAAAGGAACAGAATAAAAAGATAGACCTTATTCTTAGGGAATAATGACAGTGTTAACTAAATAACTGGGGAATTAAAGCGAGAAGAAAAATTATGGCAGGTTAAAATATGTGCAGTTCTTAAATATCCTCTGGAAGTCTCTAGGGTTTACTCATCATTCTTGCTGGGTTAATTCTAATGCAATTCAGTCAAATACCTTCATCATGGTCACCCTTCTTACAAGGGGCAACAGGAGGCAGAGTCAGGGAATATAAGAGGAAGAACTGGATGATCACTAAGAGCTAGGGAGGAATTATCAGAGATGGCAAAGCCAGTCTAGTGTCAGAGGGCTCATTGTGAATCTCTTGGTTTTACAATAAAATAAAAGAACGCTTACTCTATATGCAACGTAGGTTAGGTAGCATAGTGTTAGAGGTAGGTATGGGAAAAGGGAAGAAATAATATGAAGGAAGGAGAAAAAACATTTTGGAGGAAGGGCGAAAGATGTTTTCTAGTCATGGAGATACATTGTCCAAAGGTTAAGGTAGGAGAGAGAAGATGCCCAAGGGGACAAAAGACTGAGTCCATCCCCTCTCTATCAGGTAATGGGTAGGTAGCATGTTTCATTATTGGTCTTCTGGAATTGTGGTTTTTGCATTGGTCAGAATTCTTAAGTCCTGCAAAGTTCAGCAGGCATTTCTTATAAAACTAAGTGCCAGGAACTAGGAATATAAAGACAGAAATTAAATAGTCCCTATTTTCAAGGGATGAGGGGCATCATATACACATATATAAGTACATATGACATATATGTAGAATACTATGAGTTCATGGTTCTTTTGTTTGGGGTTTGCTTTTTTTGGTGGGAGAAGAGAATTACTAACTTCTAGGAAGCTCCAGAAAAGCCTTTCTGGAACTGAACTTTGGAGGAAACATAAGAGACAAACTTTTGGAGGTTGTAGCAATTGGGGTTCCACTCTGTTAGAGTTAGTGCTAGGCCCAGGTTGGGGTTCCATTCTGTTAGAGTTAGTGCTAGGCCCAGCTGGCTACAGATGATTCTTCACATATTATAGGAGCAGGTAGAAACAACCAGGAGCTTAAGACCAGAGAAGAGCTGTGGCCTGTATGGCCTCTTCTCCAAATTCCTTCATGAGATACTGTGGTGATAAGTATTACATAGAAGATCCATGGGTAAGTAAGGGTAAGTGATGGTTAGAGGATCAGGTGGGAAGAGTAAAGGAAAACATCTCAGAATAAACCTGTTGCCAAAGCAATATTGCAACCTATACAGAAAGAAAACTCCAAACTATCAATAAGGCAGGGTACCTTGAAGCTACTAGGAATTTGTTCAGTTGAGTCTGCTAGGAGTGATGTTTTTACATGCAGGACCTTGTTACGACATGCCTGCCCATAAATGGGGGTTATGGCTTGCCAACCACCTGGATTCCATAAAAAAGCTTTCTCATTAATTAAAACCCTTTAACCCCACATCATGGCCAGCTCTTCAAAGGAAAAAAGGAAACTGTTTTCTAATCGATACCCATTAGCATATTTCCTATGGTGAATTTAACCCCAGCCACCTAATTCCTAGAGCCTTGTGTGACAAGAATGATTGGGAATACCTTTTTTTAGTACTTTCTGTTGCCCATTTGTGTTCAGTAAATCACAGGAAAACTCCCCAGCAATGTGAAATTCCTCATGCAGGATTCTGGCTTTACTTCCTGTTATGCTACTCTATCCTACGTTAGTTTGAATCTATTCTTTCTCCACTCTTCCCTTTAGTCTTCCATTCTCTTTAGCTTTTATATGAGAACTAAGCAGCAGTTTAATTTCTTTTCCCCGTTAATAAGTCAGAATGCTGCAGCATAGAGAGGTTGAGTAAATCAACCCAAACTATTTGACAAGATGTTGGTGAATCTAAAAATGGTGTGTGCAGGAGCCAAGATGGCGGAGTAGAAACAGCATTTCCAATGTGCTCTGCCCCACAAAAATTTCAAACAATGTGAAAGGGAGCTCCGAACAACTTCTGGAGCCACAGCACCCACAGAACGGCACAGAGAAGCTAACCTCCTGCTGAGGACAGCCCAGCAGCCCTGCAGGGAGCGGCCAGCTCAGTGCTCTGGGAACTGAAAGCGCAGCCCTCAGAGCCTGGCCCAGGTCCTCGGTTTTAGCCGCAGGGCGGCCGGGCCTTCAGCAGGCTGGTGGAACCCCAGAACACCAGCAATTGTGGCGATTCCAGAATTATCAGCACAGATATGCCTAGGACAAAGTGAGAGGTTAGTGCCCTATGGACTTTGGGACCAGTATTTGGGGAACATGTGGCTTCCTCCCCTGGGGGCAAAAAGCTGCTGAAGAAACAGCTGCACAGAAGCCATTTTGCAGCGTAAGTAGTGGCCCTCGCTCCTGGTCTGCGAACTGTAGGAAGATCCAGCAATCAGTCTGGGGGTTAATCGCTTTTGCTTTAAACTGCCTGGATCTGGATTGTGGTCTGGGGGGGAAGTTTGGGGTGGGTATCCAACTTGCCAGAGTGAGTGGAGGCTTTACAGAGGCCACCCAACTGGCACAAGTTGTGAAGACCCCACATTTGGGCGGAAGCTCCCCTGTCTGGTGGCAGAGTCCTACTGTGGCAGCAAGCCCCAAAATCAAGTAATTAAGTGGCAATATGCCTAGGCAAATGAAACAAAATAAACAGAAAAGTTCAACATTGGACTCCTATTTTAGGGGCAAAGAGGCTCAAAGCATGGAGGAGGACTGTGAGGTCAGAACTCCTGCACCAAAAGCCCCAAATGAAAATACAAGCTGGCTACAGGCCATAGAGCACCTTAAGAAGCAGATAAGAGAAGTGTGGGAAAATTTGGGAAGAGAAATGATAAAGATGCAAGAAAAGTATGAAATAACAGTCAACAGCCTGACTGAGGAAAATAACACCTTAAAAAATAGACTAACTCAAATGGCAAAAGAGGCTCAGAAAGGCAATGAGGAGAAGAATGCCTTAAAAAGTCGAATTTGCCAGATGGAAAAAGAATCTCAAAAGCTCACTGAGGAGATTCATTCCTTCAGAGTTAGACTGGAGCAAATGGAAGCTAGTGACTTTATGAGAAATCAAGATACTATTAAACAGATCCAAACAAATGAAAGAATAGAAGGCAATGTGAAATATCTCATGGGAAAAACCACTGACCTGGAAAATAGATCCAGGAGAGATAATTTAAAAATTATTGGACTACCTGAAAGCCATGATCAAAGAAAGAACCTAGAAATCATCCTTAAAGAAATTCTCAAGGAAAATTGCCCTGATGTTTTAGACTGGGCAAAATAGAGGTTGAAAGAATCCACAGATCACCTCCTGAAAAAGATCCCAAAAGAAAACTCCCAGGAATATTATAGCCAGGTTCCAGAATCCCCAGATCAAGGAGAAAATACTACAAGCAGCCAGGAAGAAACAATTTCAATATTGTGGAAACACAATCAGAATAGCACAGGACCTGGCAGCTTCTACACTGAGGGATAGAAGGGCATGGAATATGATATTCCAGAGGGCAAAAGAACTGGGAATGAACCCAAGGGTCACCTACCCAGCAAAACTGAGTATCTTGTTTCAGGGGAAAATATGGTCATTCAGTGGAATAGAGGACTTTCAAGCATTCTTGATGAAAAAACCAGAGTTGAATAGAAAATTTGACATTCAGACACAAGAAGCAAGAGATGCTTGAGAAGGCAATCAAGGAAAAGAAATCAAAAGGAACTTATCAAAGTTGGACTATTTACAGTCCTACATGGAAAAACAATAACTGTGTTTGATGAAACCTTTCTCATTATGAAAATAATTGAAGAAGGGTACATGGCATATGTTCACAGGTATACATGGATAGAGGGCACAGGTTGAATTTGATGGGAAGGGATGATTCTTTTTTTTTTTTGGAGGGCAATTGGGGTTGGGTGACTTGCCCAGGTCCACGTGGCTGGGTTTTTGTTTGTGTGTTGGGTGTCTGGGGCCGGATCCGAGCTTGGGTCCTTCTGGCTCCAGGGCTGGCTCTCTGCTCACTGCGCCACCTAGCCACCCCAAGGAAGGGATGATTCTTAAGGGGTGAAGTCAAGAGGTGAGAGAGGAAAGTGGCAAGAGGAGATGAAGAGAGACAGGGTAGGGCAAACTATCTCATGTAGAAGAGGCAAGGGGAAGTAGTTGCAGGGGAGGGGAAGAACAGGAAGGCAAAAAGGCAAAAGCATATTCTCATTGAAGTTGGCTCAAGGAGAGAATCACATACATACTAAATGGAATATCTTACCCTCACTCACTCTCCTGAGTAGGGGAAAGGGGGATGAGAGGGGATGATGGAGGGGAGGGCATTCTGGGGAGAGGGGAGGTTAGAAGTACCCACTATCAAAGAGGGACAGGATCAAAGTAGGGAATGGACCAGGTGGGAGGTGAGACAGGTGGGAGGGAAATATAAGCAGTCTTTTACAATATATCTACTATGGTAATGTTTTGCATAGCTATACATGTACAACACATACTGAATTGCTCATCTTCTCAGAGGGAGTGGGTGACAAGGGAGGAATGGAGTGGATCTGAAAATCGAAGTTTTAAAATTAAATACTTCATAAGATGTCCAGGCATTGGGGCTCAGAGATTCACCTTGCCCTAATGGTAAAGTCAAAGGGGGTATGGGAAAAGATATGGGAGAGAGCAGACTGGATGAGGGGATATCTAGTGGGACTGCTATTCGGGGGTAGTGGGTAGGGAAAAAATGGGGGGAAAATGTAACTCATAATCTGGTGGAAATGAATGCTGTAAACCAGAAGTTAATAAAGCATTTGTTTAATTAAAAAGAAAAGATGTTGGTGAATCTGGGAGTAGAATCAAAGATCCTTGAATCTTTACCCAGTGCTTTAACTATGAAACTTCACTGCTTTTCCTTTTCTCTTTAAGTCTAATTCCTGAAAATATGACCTCATGATCATGGGGTTCAGATAGAGAAGAGATACTAGAAATGATTGGATCCCAAATTTTAGAGCTAGTCCAACCCTTTCATTTTATAGATAAGAAAACTGAGGTCCAGGCAGCTTAAGTAACTTGCCCAAGAGAGTAAATGGCAGAGCTAGGATTCGAGCCCTCCTCCAACTCCAAACCCATCTTTCTTTTCACTGAACCAACTCGATGATCTGATCAGTCAGTCCAACCTCCTCACATCCAAAACTCTGGTACTAGAGTTTTTGCTCTGTAGCCATTCTATCCCTACCATGCTTCTCCAGAATTCACAGGACTACAAAATCAGTTTAGGGATAGTACTTAGTGTCCACTCACAAGGCTTTGTGCAGATTTCATGTTGGGAACTATTCACATTGTCACAGTTCTGAGAAAGAATGGAGTGGAAGGGAATACTACCTTCTCAGTTCTATCCAGCAAGATTTATTCACCACTTACTGCATGCAAGAAACTGTGGTAGGCACCGAGGATGCAAAAAAAAGAAGCAAACCCTTCCTGCCCTCAACTGGGCAGAACATAGAAGGAACCCCCAAAGAAGTACAGGGTGTTTGGTGAAGATGAGAGGACTAACAACAAGAGGGATCAGGAAAGGCTTTAGCGAAGAGGTGGTACCTAAGCTCATCTTGGAAAGAAGAGGATGTGGGAAAGATGAGGTCATGTTGATGAGGGAGTGCATTTTAGGAACGGGAGACTTTTGTGGGCACACAGAAGCAAGATGTAGATTGCTGAGTTGCGGAAAGTTGGTAGTCCAATTTGACTGACATATAGAGTTCATGTTGGGGAATAATGTGAAATACTTCTGAAAAGACCTGTAGGAACCAGATTTTAGATGGCCTTAAATGCTAAATTGAGGCATCTGTAATCCTAGAGGCAGTGGGCAACCACTAAATATTTTTGAGCAAGAGAGTGACATGGTCAGACCTATGTCTTAGTAAGATTGTTGAGCAGCCATGGGAAGGATGGATTGTAAAAGGGAGCTATTAGAAGTAGGGAGCCTATTATAAGAGCCCGGGTGAAGGGTGATAGGGGCCTGCACTAGGGTGGTAGATAAGTGGAGAGAAAGGAGAGCTACAAGAGCTGCTGACAGTTGATTGGATGAGGGTGGTAGGGAGAAAGTAGAGCATAGAATGCCTGATTTTGTGAACCTGGGTGACTAAAATGAGGGAGGAAGAGTGAAAAGTTTTGGAGAAGAAGGAAGTGGTGAATAGGCTGAAAGAATTTGAAATGCTGAACTTGGAGGAGAGAAGTTTCAGGGGACACATGCTAATTGAGTTTCCATTTTCGCAGAACTTTCACATAAAGGAGAGATTCAGTTTGTTTTGTCTGGCCCTGGAATTAAGAACTAGGGGGATGGGTGCAAAAAAACCAATTTAGGTTGATGTAAGAAAAAAAAAACAACCTGAATGGGCTGCCTCAAGAGATGGTAGGTTCCCCTTCCTCTGGGGTCAGCCAATAGAGGCTGTATGACCAGCTGTTGACCACTGGGGATTTCTTTCCTAAATGGCTGCTGGAATCCCTTATAACTCTCTAGTTCTGTGATTCTTTGATACATGCTTTGGAAATATTGGGTTTTAGATGTATAGTGATATACACACTCCTTCTTCAATACAATGTCTCTGAAGCTTCCTTCAAAGATAAAGTCATGCTGCATTGGCTGTGATTCCCTTGTAGTTGTTAGTGAGTTATTCCCCACCAAATTACCAATGTGTACAGTTATCCATGAAAATTTGCCTCACATAAACATCAAAATTATTCAGGTTTCTTTGAGAGGGATAACAGTGGAGGGTAACCATGTTTGACTCCTCTCTGATGATCAAGAACTGAGATATAATGCAGAGAGGAGTATGATCACCAAAATGGTTCACTGTTGTCATGGAAGAACAACAATGCAGAGTCCATGTTGAAGAGGAATTTCCTTTAGATGATGAGGTCCTCCAGATGTTCCTATTTACAGGATGCTATATGAGTTGCATCAAACCTGAAATTCTCATTGAGATCTATAACCACTCAAAAGAGTTTGGCCTGACAATTCACACAGGGAAACCCAATGGAAATGGGTTGAAAAATGGTAATAAAGATTAACTAGTGTTCAGATTATGAGATGCAGTTAGATGGACAACATATATAGCTTGTCCGTCAGTAGCCATGTCCTTGACAGACACCACAAATAATGGCTAGGGCACAGAATTAGAAGGAAGAAAGTGGGAAATTGAATAGATTCTTTGATGACCCAAATTTCTCATTCAAACAAAGAGTAATATTTTAAATAAAAATTAATATTTCTCAAAGTTATGAAGAGGTATATGGTGGGCTTGAGTAGTCTACAACTCATAAAAGGATGAAGGAAAAAGTACTTATTAACATTTATTATGTGTCACTCACTAGGGAAACAAGTAAAATAAACATGTAGTCATTGCCCATGAGCTTACATTCCAATAGGAAAATACAACAAATATAGGGAAATGGTGAATATTGAAGGGTCTTTTGGTCTGCAATGTCACAGGGAAGACAGGTGAAACCACAGGGCAGTTAATGTGCCCTTTTCAGAGGCAGTAGTAGTGTTTTGATTAGTATTCTCAGAGAAAAAAGTGTCTGAGACTGATGAGATATAGTGATATATACATAACAAATATGGAACTAGGAAAAGCTTGACTAAAGAATGTCATCAGAAAAATATTTTACAAACATGATATAGTCTGGTCACATGGAAAAGGCAAAGGATAACGGAGGGATAGGCTATGTTCCACTAATATTATATTGTATCAAGAGAAATTTTAAACCCCCAGAAAATTGAATAAATTTGTGGGAGAACATAGACAGTTGTTATACAAGATGGACAGGGACAGCTGTGATGTACATTAATGGAGAGCACATCCACATGGATGACATTACAGACCTATTTTAGTATTTTGAACATTTAAGATTCATCTGCATAAAGGTGATCACTGAATTTATGGAATTAGATGAAATCACCATGAGAAAGACTGTAGAGAAAAGAAGTGAATAGAGCAGTGGGGACCTACCTATGATACCCAACTAAGGATATGTAGCAAGTAACCCCCATGTATGGGGGAAATACCATAGTTCACATTGAAGATTACAAATCTTTTCTTCTCTTATATTACCAGTGCCTCCATCCTAACTTTCCTACCCACCCAAACACTTCACTTAAAGTAGATATTTCATCAGGAAAATAGTGACTATGAGGTTCACCCACTTTCACTCAATCTCAATGTTTCCCTGTCATTTCACCTATCCACTCACTATTTCCTTTCTCTGAGATATTTTTTCTTCTCTAAAATCTACTCCCATTTGTGTTCTAGACCCAACTTCTTAGAGACTTTGATCCTACCTTGTCTACTTTTTCTTTCTACTCTCTCCAATTTCTCCCTCCATTTTCCTTATTATTATTTCAACATCATTCCTTTCATTTTGAATGAAATTTAACCACACTAGCTCTTCCAATAACACTTCCACATCTGTTCCTGACAAAGTCCTCAAATAAAGGGTCCATCCATGCTGTCTCCATTTGCTTACCATCCATTCCCTTTCTGGTTCCTACTGTGGTAATTCCACTGGAAAAAAAGTTGTCTCTAAGCTGAGAAATGCCCTTTTTCTTGGTTAGATCCAATGAACTTTTCTCAGTCTTCATCATCCTCCATGGTGCATTAGATAGCCAGCCTCTATTATTTTATATTCTACCAGAGTAGGACTGGTAGAATGCTGTCCTTGTATGTGATGAAAAATACTCCCTCAGCATCAATAATACCATTTATTCTGCTTTAGAAGAAAGCAGAACCTTGATAATACATACCAAAATATAAAAATCCTCAGTTTTTGTCAATTACTCATATGGTTCCATAGGATAAATCAGTATAGGAGCAATTCCAGTTACACTTTTGATAAAATGTGAATGAGTGTCCTTGTCATTGTAAATGTTTAATTACATTTCATTAGGACAGCTTCATCTAATGGTGCTATATTGGTCATGACTGTTATCTGATGAAATGTATAAATAAGAAAAATTGAAGAATAGTCTTTCCATGGCTGTCTCTAATATAGAATAGAAGATATTCTCCCCCCTTTCCTACCCTTTTGCATTGATTTCATGGCTACCCTGTGAAGATTTAATATGGCACCATGGAAATAGCACCATCTTTGGATTCAAAAAAATTTGATTTTGAATCCAGGATTGCTGGGCCTCAGCTTCCTCATCTGTATAATGGGGGGAGGGTTTGACTGAGTAATTTATTTCTTCTTTCTTTTGCTTTTTTTTGGAGGGGGATGGTAGGGCAACTGGGGTTAAGCAACTTGCCCAAGGTCACATGGCTATTTTTTTTTTTTGGTATGTTAAGTATCTGAGGCTGGATTTGAACTCAGGTCCTCCTGACTCCAGGGCCGATGCTCTATTCACTGCACAACTGACTGAAGTGGTTCCTTATCATGTGATTAATAATTCATATTTATGTAGCATTTAATTTAAGTGATATAGGTTTGCATAACACCTATGAGGCAGGTTGGAAAAGTATTTTTTTTTCTATTTTATATTGGAAATTCATAGAAATTGCTTATTCAGGGTCACATAACTAGTAAGTTTGGAATTTTGAGTTTAAACTGACATGAATTAGTAGAAAGACCATTCAACTTGACATTGGAGAGTCTGGGTTTGAATAGCAGGAATCTAGGTGGTGCGGTGAATAGAGTGCTGAAATTGAGGTCCTCAGACACTATATCTGTGACCTTGTACAAGTCACTTAACTGCTATCTGCCTTAGTTTTCTCATCTGTAAAATGGGACAATAATAGCACCCTCCCAGGGTTTCTGTGAGGATCAAATGAGATAAAATATGTAAAATACTTTCTAAACCTTAAATCACTATATATATATATATATATATATATATATATATATGCTATCATTATTACTGTTATGACTAACTTTGCTATTCTGCATATATAACCACATGTAACTCTTAGATCCAAGTTTCTTCATCTGTAAAATGGAGCCCTTCATTTTTATAAATTCCCTTCAAATTCTACATTCAATGATTTGAAGACTAATGTTCTTTCCACTAAAATTTCCTTCCAGCCCTAAAAGTCTGTGATTCTGGGTTTCAGAACTATAACTAGAGGACAGCTCCTCTGCCTTAGAAAAGACTGCAAGAAGCTTGCTACCAGTTCTGATTCCCTGGACTTTCAGAAAGAAATAAGCTTGTGCCCAGATAGCCAAGTACATGTGGTTAAAACTGAAGACAATTCTATTCTCCCATCCTCCTGTCTCACAGATAGAAGTAGCTTCCTTTACTCCTCTTACTTTAGGGAGATGAGCAGGGCAGGCAGTCAAAATGCCAGCCTCTCTAAGTGATTGGTTGACATATCTATCTGAATTTTAAATAACAGCATCCAATGCCTGGGTTTATGATGTTGTTCTGTCTTTCAACCTAATGAAACTGCTGAGCAATTTGGTGCTCTGGGAAAGAGGCTGGCTCTGGCCCCTAGGGGATGCATTCTATAGCTTCTTGCTGACCTCTCTCAGTCTATAATTTCTAGATTTTTAAAAAAGTGTATCATCTATGGGTCTGTCCATATCTCTAGATACTTGTTTAGCACCCATCTCTATAGTGCATATAGCTCAAGGATTCACAAGCACAGCAATTATTTGTGAAAGAAACACATCTGGCAGTCCCCAGCATGTAGTATGGGAATGAATATGCATGTATATTTTAGGAAGGTAAAACACAGCCACGTTAGGGAGTGTATCCATGCTGCTCCCTGTATACATATCTCTCTATCTGTACTGTTTTCTCTACAAATAAGCAGTTAGGGAGATGAGTTCAGCACTTGGGAAACATAAGGAGTGCACCAAATGTATTTCTAGCATGCTGATGTTCCCAATTATTCCTGCCATCCCCTTAAGCACGTTTCTTTGAGATTTCCATTAAAGGTGGAGCCCAGATACTGACTTCCCTTAATGTGCAAGGGGCAGCTTTTGCTGACCTCTGCAAGGCTGTCTATTTACCTCACTGTTCCCTCTCCTTAACGTTGATCGAAATATCAGGCTACCCAGCAGTGTATCCCAGCTCATTCAAACCTAACATCCACTCAGTGAAAAGGACAGATATGAAGTCACTCACTCAGAAAGAAATAAAACCAGCAGAGATACAGGAGTGTGGAAGCACAACATTGGACAAGAACATGTCTTTGTCAGAATGGCAATTCCTGGGCTGGCTTTCAAAAATTATTTCTACTGGGCTACAGTTGTGTCTTCAATTCTTACTGACTTTTTCAGATACACTTTATTTTCCACCATCCCCATTTACTCCACAGGATCCAGGCCAGCTCAGGATATTCCATTCTGCTCCAGCCCACTTGAAGAACCATGGAGCTCACTCTAGATCTAGGTTGGCTAACCAGTGTTTATCTGGATGTGTGCCCCAAAATTAAGGAAGTAAGTTAATGGAATGATAGTGCCTTGAATTTTATAGCACCTTCCTTTGAAGTATTCAGAATGCTTCCCGTGATCTTATTCATTTTTCTAAAGGCAAAGATTAAGTTCTGTGTCCAGCAGGGAAAACTAAGGTATCAAGAGGGAAAGACAACATGGCGAGACATTTGGAAAGACTCCAGGACTCTTTACTCCTGGTCCCGAAGGTCCTCTTCACCAGCTTTATTTCAATAATAATGATGATAGTTTACATTTTTGGTTTACAAAGTGTTTTTACATATACAATTTCATTTGATCCTCACAATATTTTATAGATGAAGAAATAGAGGATCAGTGAGAAGTAACTTGCCCATGGTCACATGGCTACTGAGTTACAGAGTTTGGGTTCAACCACAAGTCTTCAGATGCTGGAGAAGTTTGTCATTTCCTTTTCTAGCACTTTTTTAAAGATGAGGAAATTGAGGCAAACAGGGTTAAGTGACTTTCCCAAGTCACACAGATAGTGAGTGTCTGAGGCAAGATCTGAGCTCATGAAGATGAGCCTTCCTGACTCCAGGTCCAGCACTCTCTTCACTGTGCCACCTAGCTGTTCACCATTCAAGCTACCAGCTATCAGAAAGAAAGAGAGAAATAAAGGAAGGAAGCAAGGAAGGAAGGATGTTCTTCAAGTACTTTTATTTGTTATTTGCAAAGAAATAACAAGCAAGAGAGGGCATCTGATTCTCCTAATGCCTACTGGGGGTATCTACTTAAGGCTCCAAAGGAAGAATTTTGATGACCCCTCTCATTAGCCAAGCTTCCCCTGCAATATTCCCACAATATTCCCCAACCAGGTTTATTCAACAGTCAGTGACCAGCTGGGAACATAACAACTGAGACCAACATATAAGGAATGTAGAAAAACAACTGAAGAAAGACAGTAGAAGCAATGCCTGATAGGAAGCAAGCTGGAGACTGGGAAGCCCATCTTTTGGTCCCTGGTTATATAGCACAATACTCTTATGTCCCTCTCAGATGTCTTGGTTGTGAGCAATAAATGCAAAGTAGTTTCACCTGCAAGGAAATACAATCACTTGAACAATACTAATCACTTCAAGAAACATTTATTAAGCATTGCAATGGCAATGCACAGTGTAAGTGGAGAGGAATCAGAGGGCTCAAGTATAGACTACTTTTTCAAGTTTAGTTATAAAATAGAGGAGAAAGATGAGCTGCTAGCCTGAGGTAGTAGAAGAGTCAAAGAAGGATTTCTTTTTTATACTGAATGGATCTGAGCATGATTGTAGGCAGATTGGAAGGACTCCATAGAGAAGCTGAGATTACAAATGCATGGGGTTTGGGGGAGCAAAGTCCAAGGATAGCAGGGGATCATGAGCACAGGCAGAGAGATTGCCTTTGGCATGGAATGGAGGCATGTCATTCTATGAAATAGGAGTGCATCATCAATGAATGAATGAATGAACATTTTAAGTGCTTGCTCTATGCTAAGCATTGTAACTGTATACACATACACACACACACACACACACACACACACACACACACACACACAATCTCCCAGCTCTGGTCAGTCTTGTAACCACAGAACAACAGGTTAGGGGGTTCCTTAGCCATTTGCTAGTCTCACTGAATCTCAGGGCTCCTGAACCATAACATGGTGCTAGAGGTTGGATAGTTCATAAATTATCCTCACAGTCTATTGCATTTTTAATCAGGGTGTGTGCTGTGATCATTAATGGCACATGCTTATGGGACTGAGCCCAAAGTATTTATCTTGTTTTAATTATATTAGAAAGCAGTGATATTCAATTAACCAACTAATCAGGCAAGTCGATCAATGCTGGCTGTGGCATGGTTCTCCATCCCCCTAGTTCCCTGGCCTTGGTGACAGATTGGCTATGCAATGGACTCAGGTGGGGTTAACCCTTCTTAACTAGAATCCCATTGTCTGACCATTGATTTGATGTTATGCAAAGATAAAAAGTTATTATGTGAAGTGTATGATAGAAGTTGAGAAAAAAGAATCCTGACTTTGGGGAAAAATAAATCCTCAGGTGTCATTGTGGTGAAAATTTGAAGTCATATAGAATTTTCTGTGCTGCCAATGAAGACTCATTTGTTCTCCTAATTGTTCTTTTGGATAAATAGCTGATAGTAATTGCTCCCCCACTTTGTAGGTAGAACAATTGAAAACCACAAATCACAGAGTCAAGTCTTGATGGAGCCCTCTAGGATAAAACAGAAAAATTGAACATTCATGGTCCTAGAAGGGCAGTGTGGAGTGGCTGTTCCTTGCCTGCTTTTGTCCCTAGGGAATTCTGAGTGATTACTTACCCTACTAACAAATCATAACAGCAGAAAGACTAACCTGGAATGCAGCTCTCAGGAGCAACATTCAGCATTGAAATCTTGCTCAGCATTCTTTATTCAGTAAACATCTATATTGTGTGTAGAGCACTATGTTAAGTACTTGAAAATTCTGGGGGACCTGGTCCACTATGAGCCCTGATCAGTTAAGAGCCTTAGGTTTGAATCAGAACTTTCCATTCTAGGTCCAAATTGGGAATAGACTACCATGCTTGAGCTACAACTTAGAGGGGACTTTCTTTGGTCCCAAGGTAATTATTGGGAGATCCAGGAAATTTCTGGAATTTTTTGAGGATTGGTGTTATCCTATAGCTAGGCTATGGTCCTTGACAATGGTGGTTTGCCTACAGAATGTCCCATTAACTCATACCCAATCAAGTATATGCCTCTTATAACACTAATAAGATCACAGGTTCAATCCCCATACAGGTCAATCAATGAACTTGACAATCAAGAAATATCTAATGTCTTTGATCAAAGCCTTGTGGATATTCAGTTGTTTACAGTTGTATCTAGCTCTTCATGGTCCCATTTCTGGTTTTCTTGGTGAAGATACTGGAGTGGTTTGCCATTTCCTCCTCCAGTTCTTTTTACAGATGAGGAAACTTAGGCAAACTGGGTTAAATGATTTGTCCAGGGTCATATAGCTAGTAAGCATCTGGGGCCAAACACGAACCCTGGGAAGATAAGTCTTCCTGACTCCAGGCTTGGCACCCTATCCACTGTACAATTTAACTGCTTTGATCATAGACTAGTCACTAGGCCCCTAAATCTACCTACCTATGTTTCAAAAGCATTTCATTGAGTACAACAGCACAAAATTAGACTGGTGGAGACCTATCAAACTATCAGAAGTGATTAGCCAGCCAAAAGTGTCATAAAAATGTAAAAATAGAACACTCCTTAGAAGTTATCTAGTTGAGCCCTCCTTGTATTTATAAATGAGGAAAATAAGACCTAGGAGGATACTATGACTTATCTAAAGTCACATAGGCAGAATGTAGAAGAGCCAATATTTGGACTCTCAGACACTGAGAGTCTGGCTCCATATCTAGCGTTCTTCCAGAACACCATGCTGCCATGTAGACATTAGCTTTGACTCTAGAAGGAAGCACTCACTGGGGATGGAAGAGGGGCCACCCAATCGTTCCATTCTTTTAGACATCTGTAGGCAGCTGACCCCTTTTTGCTTCAGGCTGGTACTGAATCAGTCGGACACACACACACACACACACACACACACACACACACACACACTCACACACTTTCTTTCAGAAAGTGTGGCCATCTGAACCTGAGTATTGTATGAAGAATTGAGACATTTCACTTGAAGATATATTAAGGGGTGGGGGGGAAGACCTCGAGACTGTTATTAAGTTTCCAAACATTTGATGAGTTTCAAGTCATTAAGTGTTTTGCAGGCTTGTTAATTTAATAAGAGCGAATGGGGCCCTAATTTAAGACAACAATCAGTAATTTCAAGGGGGAGAAGAATGGGAAGTAAGGCGGTCATTACCCAGCACAATGTTTAATCAAAAGACACCCAGACTTTTGACGTCGTTGTAATTTTTAAAAAGGTTGGAGATTTCTATTGCATACAGTTTTCAGACTCTAGCCTGGCAGTCAGGAAAAACAGATAGAACTCCTGTAATTAGTTGTGATGGAATTAAAAAGAAAAAAAATAACTTTCATTCCTTGGAGCTGGACTTTTACCATAGGTTCAGTTTGTAGTGTTTTCACTAAGAGGAAGTTTTCTCACTGACTGAGCTGTAGCTTCCACATCAGCCTCTAGGATTAGGGGCTCCTAACCTGATGTCCATGAACCTGTTTTTTTTTTTAAAACAAAATTCTGATAACTGTATTTCAATATCTTTAATTTTCTTTGTGATTCTGTGCATCCTACTTATATGCATTTAAAAACATTCTTCTGAGAAGGGGTCCATGGGCTTCATCAGAGCCCATGACACACTTAAAAGGTTAAAAACCCCTGCTTTAAGACCCTCCTTTTTACTTTTTACCCTTCATTTCCCACCATCCCCCCACCTCCCACTCAATGGCCAGGATTGCTTTCTCTTTCTTATTCAACCCACTATTCACTACTAAAAGGATGATTATCTAATCTGCACATTTCCTAAGGCCTTCGCTTCTCTTTCTGTGCCCTCCTGCTGCCTGCTTTTAGACCATTTCACAGCTCATTAGTACTTCCACCAGAGAGTGGACAAGGTCAAGGAGCCCAGGTGATTAGCTGGTAATTATCCCCCAGAGAGGCACCCAAAGTCATGTTTACATTGCCAGGGATGGGTTTCTTGTCTATCCATACCCTACACCCCAGAAATTCAGGTTGGAAATATGTTAAGCCCACAGCTGCCTTGGGTCTTCTCTGGAGTGCTGGCATACTTGATGTGAATCCTACCAATGAGCCATCCTCTGGGCCTTTGAGGTCACAGGGGCCTCAGGAAGTGGCTGTGGTCTGGACCTAGATTTCAGATCCTCTCCCAGTGCTGATTTGTCTCCCAGTGGTCCTGGGCCTTCTAAAGTCACCCCAGGTTTTGGGGTCTGTACTGGGAATACCCAACAGCTGTATTCAGGCAGTTGACCAATAAACAACCTTATGGGAATCAGCTTTCTAGAGGGTGTCAGAAGTTTCTCCAGGCTAAAGACCTTGAATTCATCTGATATGTTTTCTTTCTCCTTCATTCCCTATATTCAATATTTCACTAAGTGTATCATTTTTTCTGGATTTCAGTCTCCCCTTCTCTGTTCTTACTCTCATTGCCCAAATACAGGCCTTTATTGTCTCATACCTGGAATCTTTGTTTTTGCTGTTCAGTTGTTTTAGTCATGTCCAACTCATTTGGACCCATTTGGAGCTTTCTTGGTAAAGATACTGGAGTGGTTTGCCCTTTCCTCCTCCAGCTCATTTTACAGATGAGGAAACTGAGGCAAACAGGGTTAAGTGACTTGTCCAGGGTCATACAGTCATTAAATGTCCAAGGCTGGATTTGAACTCAGGTCTTCCTGATTGCGGGCCTAGTACTCTCTCCACTGCCTAACCTAGCTGTCCACCTAGAATATTACAAAAGCCAAAAGTAAGTTCTTTCTCCTTTCAGTTACAATAGTCTGTCTTAGATATAAAGACAAAATAAAACAGTTCTGGTACTTTGGGAATTTATAATCTAATATGTGTAGAAATAACCATGATATAATGCAAAATGTAATAAATGAAAGAGAGATCAAGGAGAATTTTGAGAAGAAAACCTCACTTTTAGCTATTATAATAATTGTTATATTAATATAGAATAATGTATTATTATTGCATTATAATAATCTAGATACTGTACTTGGCTTAAAAGATTTTAATTGAACCAACTGAGTTAAATTACCCAGAAAAGCTTCTCCTCCCCTACCTCTCCATCCAACTATTGGCAAATTTCTTTCAAAATAGCTTCTATCATGCCATTCAACTACACAAGAACCTGAGATGGTTGGTTCTCTGCTACTTACCAAGTCAGGTCCAAATTCCTCTGCCTTGGTGACAAGACCTTCTATGACAAGATCACTATTTACTCCAATGCTACAACAAGAATTCACTCACTATATTGTACAAGTCATGCTCATTCTTACCTCCATGCCTGTGACATTATCATGCCCCCCTCCTGGGATCATCTCTTCCCTTCAATTTGTGCAGATAAATTTAAGTTGTTACCATTAGAAAAGCAGGTGATAGAGAATATGCAGAACCAACCTTGGAGGCAGGGAAACCTTGATTCAGTTCTCTCTGACACACACTGTCTGGGTGACCTTGGACAAGTCTCTTAACCACTCAGTGATCTAAGACTCTAAGCTGTGGAGCAAATGCCAAGAGAGAGTTTTGTTAACAGGAGGTTGTCTCTACCAGTGAAATCTCAGGTCAGTCTCTATTATTATATATCCCCTCCCTTCTTATTCTTCCTCCTCTCCATGGTTTCTCTGACCTTCTTTAAGACTCAGCTCAAATCTCATCTTCTGCCAGAGGTCTTTCCCACTCCTCATCTTACTGTTAGGGTCTTCCCTCTGAAATAACCTCCTATTTAATTCCACATGTCCTGTATGTATGTAGTTATTTGCATATTGTGTCTCCTATTAGAATGTGAGCTCCTTGAAGGCAGGAACCATGTTTTTTTTCCTCCCTTTTGTATTCACATTGCTCAGCCAAATGCCTGACATAGTAGGAGCTTAATCAATGCTTGTTGACTGAACAACCAGCCCTATCCTTCCTATTATTATTTGCAGAGATTAGTTCATTAATTGATTCCTACTTCTTATCACCTAATGGAAAAGAAGGGTTTTGTGATTCATTAAATTTATGATGTGGGGAGAGAATATCAGAGAGGCCCTTAAGGATTGTGCTGAACTGGTATGAATGCTGAGTGCACTCACTGTAGGGGTGGATGCATCTGGGCAGCCAAAAGGGCATAATACCCATAGAAGCCTTGCAGGGCATGAGTGAAGAGGGCTGCCAAAAGGAATAGTAGAGGGATCCTAAAAAAGGAAGCTTTACCTACTCTGTCCCTCTTTGGAGGGGCCATATTCCACCTTCTGTAGAGGTCCAGGGCTAGTGACAGGGCCAACCAGGGTTGGGATAAGAAACCTTCTGCCTGCTTCTCAGAGCTCAGACCTGACAACCCCCTTACTGCAGAAACTGCAGGCTGTGGCATCCTAAGGATGGCAACGATTGCATTTTTTGCTGCAGAGCAAATGGATAAAGCAGACACCAGGGGAGATGTTTCCGATGGGATATGGATTCCTTAATAATAATTAACACTAGTGCCAGAGCCCCTCACAGGTGCTTTCAATTTAATTAAGATCGTTCTTCACCACTGGGCTCAGTCTCTGGGCTTAAAGGTTTGTTTTTTTTTTTTTTAATGTGTTTGTTTTGGATGCCTTATTTTGCTAAAGTACCACTTTGGATGCCTTGTTGTAGCCTGGAGGTGACCCCAGATTCTCAGAGAAATAAAAGCTCTGTTTAGATCTACCCAGAATAGGCAGTTTCCTAAGAACTAGTTTAGCTATGTTCAGAGATGTTTGTCACCAAAAGGATGGCTACCTAGTTACAATTTTTTCCAGTTACGGCAACTCATGAAGACCATTCCTTGTCACTTTGGGCAAGTACTTAAAGTGTTGAGACCTCAGTTTCCTCATCTATACAATATGCAATTGGACTAGGTGGCCTCTAATGTCTAGTTCAGTTCAAAATCCCTTCAAATGTACTCTTAAATTTTACTCTACCCTCATCAGGCTCCATCTAGAATAGTGTTCAGCTGTAGGCACCACATTTTGGGAAGGATTTTGACAAACTAGGGTAGCTATGTGGTGCAATGGATACAGTTTGGGGCCTGGAGTCAGGAAGACTCATATTCTTAAATTCAAATCTGGCCTCAAACACTTATTAACTGTGTGACCCTGGGCAAGTCACTTAACTTTGTTTGCCTCAGTTTCCTCATCTATAACATCAACTGGAGGAGGAAATGGCAAACCACTCCAGTATCTCTGCCAAGAAAACCATAAATGGGGTTACAAAGAGTCAGGCATAACTGAAACAGCTGAACAACAAGAGCAACACTGACAAATCAGAGAAGAGTGAACAGTAAATAATAGAATGGAAAACCATGATATATGAGGGTAATTTAAAAGGACTGGGGAATGTTCTTTTGGTGATTCCTGCAGCTATGTAAAGGGCGGGCATGTGGAAGAGTCATTAGACTTTTATTTTTTTTTAAGCTTGACCCCATATAGTAAAAGAAACAATGGGTGGAAATTATAGAATGGGAAATTTTGGCAAAATCCAAGGAAAAACTTCCTGAGTTGACCAAAAGTGGAGTGGGCTTCCTGAGGGGGTAGTGAGCTCCCCTTCTCTGGAGGTCTTCTAGCAAAGGCCAGATGCCTGCTTGCCAGGGATGTTTTATAGAGCATCCCTTTTAAGGTCTAGATCGAAGAAGATAAAAAAAAATAGCTCATTTGAGTAATTTACCTCATTATCCTGTCTTTACAAGTGCTTTGATGAATATGCTAAAAGCATCAAAGTAGTTAAAAGACAGGCTTGAGTGTGGAGAAGGAAGAGAGCCAAAGGTGTGGACAACACCAAAAGCTAATTCTCACTGGCTTATTCCATCTCTTGTTCCAAATACCCCAAATGCTTAAATTTGCATTTTGGTTTCTAAGAAAGGATGTGTAGTGTCAGAAAGATAGGATTCTTGGCTCCAGGTCAAAAGTTCAAGGGGTTCAAAGTTTGCCCCCCTAGCACTTCTACTTGTGTAAATTTGGGCAAGCCAATTAGCCTCTCTGGGCCTCAGTTTCTCCATCTGTAGGGAGCAGGTAGGACTAGATCGCTTCTGATGCACCTCCTAGATCTAGATCCATAATTCTAGAATAGATATTATTGATATCTTTTGTTTTATTTTATATCTTTTGTTTTATATTGCCAAATTTTATATTATATATACCTTATATAGCACCAAATTTTATATTATATATATTATATATAAATATCAAATATTTATATCACCAAATTTTTCCCATAGTATTTCTCTCCTTCCATCCTTCCCAGAGAGCCAGCCCATGTAACAAAATGTGTACATATATGTGATTTTAATAGTATTTTTTCCAATTACATGTAAAGATAAATTTGAACATCCATTTAAGAAAACAGAAGGAGGGAGGGAGAAAATTTGGAACTCAAAACTAAAAGTTGCACTAAAAGCTTTGTTGTATATAGGAACTTTCTTCTTATCAATGGCTTTTTGTTATATAAACATAGTAATGGAATCTCTGGGTCAAAGGATATGGACAGTTTAGTTACATTATTTGAATAATTCCAAATTACTTTGCAAAATGGTTATGCTGATTCATAACTCCACCAACAAAGCACTAGTGTGCCTATCTACCCACAAATTCCTCCTGCATGAACTCTTTCCCATGTTTTATATTTTTGTCAAGTGTGAGGTAAAATCTCAGGTTTGTTTTGATTTGCATTTCTCATATTAGTGATTTGGAGCATTCATTTATATGCTCAATAATTTTCTATTCTTTTTGAGAACTGTCTATTCATATCCTTTGACTACTTATTTGTTGGGGAATGTCTTTTAGATCTATGATTTTAAGAAATCTGTTTTCTTCTTCTATACACAGACCCATCTCCCTGACAGCCATTTCCTTTAATAGCATATGGGCCAAAGAAAGCAAAAATATGGTTAACCATAAACAAGTTAGACTCTTTGGAAGGGATAAGAGAAAAATCATTGAATTTTAGGCAGAGAGGAACCTCAGAAATCATCTGGTCCATTCTTCCCGTTTTACAGATGAGGAAACTGAGACTTAGAATGCTTCAGTGACTTTCCCAAGTTGGAAATGGAATAGAGTAGAAGAATCAAGACCTGACCTCAGGTCCCCTCACTCCAAGGACAGGGTTCTTTCCACTACAGCACAGCAAGGTTACCTCCCCTGAGAGGCTCCTCATTTCATTTGTGCAACCCAGATTTTCTGTTGAGCAGAGACATCCGGGGGAAGCACAGGAAATCCCTGCTTCTCAGGGGAAAATTCCAAATTCACTCACACATCTGGACATGTGGCCTTGATTATTTGCATTTGAGAGCTACACAGGTTTTCTTTTCTTTTTCTTTTTTCCTCCTATCCTGGGCTGACAATAAATGAACAGGGACAATGAGGTTCCAATGGGGAAAATGTTCTGGTGGCATCTTCCTCAGGATCCATCTTGGTAGGAAGCTATGGGTTAGATTGAATGGCACTGATAAATTACCAAGAATGATCATTTCTCTGGCTTCTTGCATTTTCATTTCATTATCACATTCATTACTGATCCCTCCCAACAGGCTTCTCCAATTAGTATTTACATCTTTATTTTATGTAGGCTCCAGAGATGCCATGGGGGTGTGTCCAAGGCCATGTCAGAACAGCAGGGTAGAGCTGAGATTAGAACTCTCAGGCTTTAGTCATTAAAATCTGCCCTGGAAGCCCTCCTCTCTTTGTCTCAGCCTACTCCTGAAAGCAATGCGGTGTTTAACTGGTGGCAGTCAAGGGTGCCTTTTATTCTAGCACATGATGCTGGAAAGAAGGACCCACATAATGGGCAACTTGCTCCAGAACTTTGATAAAAATGAGTTTGCTTCCAGACAACAAAATCCACATTTGGTCTTGTACAGCTGTCCTTCTCTAGGGAGCCAGAAGTGCTTAAGTGATATGAAAGCAGTCGTATTCCTCCTGAAAACATCTCTGAAAGGTAGAGGAAAGCCGGAATATCGTCTCCCTCACATAGTGGATAAGCTGAAACACCCATGATGGAAAGGACCATCCAACTCTCTTGCTGCAACACAACAGCAAAGCTGGGAGCTGAACCTTGGTGTCCTAACTTCTAGTTCCCTCCATGTCCCAGAGATTGTTTTGTTTAAAGTAACACTTACGACAAAGGCTCATTTCCTCCCCATCCCTTGGAAAAGGAAGCACAGTCTCAATCTAGGCCAGGTGTTTAAACCCAAACACCTGGAAACAATGACTGTTTCTCTGTCATAGAGCTTTAAACATTACAGAAGAGAATCATTCGCCCTCATGTCAGTTCAATGCAGTAAAGCCAACAAGGCTTAATTTGGACACAGTTTATTTTCTATTATCCAGGTTTGGGATTCTACAATCATCTAGGACTCTATCGTTTCCTTGATGCCTTGCTTTGGTTTATTTTCCTTACTTCTGAGCATTTCTACTTCAGCAGCCAGGAGGAAAAGACTAGGAGATGCAATTCCCAAAGGTCAAATAACGTAATTATTTGTAACACATGCATGCTGTAGGAGAGAGAAGGAAGTTAAAACTAATGGCTAAAATAAGACTTTGGAATAAATTTACCCATGTCCCCTGTTATCAGAGAAAGCTGAAGTATAACTGTGATTATTGAATTGGGCTGACATGGACTTGGAATAGATTTTCAACCAACTTGGACAGCCTAGAGAGGGAAAAAGGAGAGGTGTGAAGAGTCCATCAGGAATGTCCACAATCGTATGTTGGCTGAAGAAAACCTAAACACTGTCTCTGTGCTGAGCCCCAGTCTTCCACAAAGTCATTATTCCCATTTTATACAGGAGGAGATCAACTGCAAAAAGAGAGGATACAAGTAACTCATGCTTGCTCTGTTGCGTAGATAATCACATCCTAAAATATTATCTCAGAGTAGTAAGGAACATTAGCGATCATTTAGCTTGACTCTTATATCTGGGTCACCAGTAAATAGCCCCAACAGGAAATTAGTCAGTCATCCAATCCCTGCTTGGACATCTCTAGTAACAGTGACCTTTCTTTGGGTGGTAGCCTCTTCCATTTTTGGACAGCTCCAACAGTTAAAGAGGTCTTCCTTGTGTTGTTGTTCCTTCAAAATTCTTCCCATTGGTCCTAGCTCTGGACATTTGAATCAGTCAGAATAAGTCTAGTCCCTCTTCCATAAAACAACTCTCAGACAATTTGAAGATGGCAATTTTGTCTTTTCTTCAGAATCAACCTCTTCAGTTTCTTCAGCTGATGGTATGTATGGTTTCAAATCCAAGCACATCCTACTATTTACCCTTCTTTGGACTAGTTCTATCTTGTGAATGTCCCTTCTAAGATGTCTCCAAAAAATGAACCCAAGACTCCAGATGTGGTTTGAGATCAAGGGTTCTGGCTCCATATAGGTGACTCTTTAGACACTGGGCTTTTTGGTGCCATTTTATTCCTAGCCTTGAATTTACATGCCTTTAAAGTATAGAGGAGAGGCCTGAAGTTGTCCAATTTGGTACAAAATTACTGCTGAAATCAAGACACAGAATAATCATAGACAATATTTGGGCTATAGATCAGAGCAACAAGCATGGCTACAGATGCCTAAGACATTCATTTTTTTTTCTTACAACATCCCTGAGAAGTAGGTGCAATTGATATTATTACAATTTTGTAGATGAGTAAAACAAACAGCTCTTAGGTGATTTGATGGATTTATAAAGTCAGTAAATATGTGGAGCTGGATGTGTACTCTGATCTTCCTAACCTAGTCTATCACTCTCTCCACTGGGTTACCCACCTTCCCTGCACTAATTCCCTCAAAGAGTTATGAGGAAAGGAATTTGTAAATTTAAAATCATTCTATGAATTTGAGTTGTCAGCAATCAATGGGTTGAACACAAGCACTACAAAACATTCCCTATGGCTTAAAGCAATAGTTCTGAAAGTGTGGTCTGGGGACCCCTGGTGGTCCCTGAGACCCTTTCAGGGGGTCTATAAGGCTAATGCTATTTTCGTAATAATACTAAGATGTTTTAATTTCTAATATGATTAATACTAATAATAATTGTTATAACCCACATAAACAAGAGCTCTTGGGGAGAGGCCCTCAATAATTTTTAAGAATGTAAAGGGGTCCTGAAACCAAAAGGTTTGAGAACCATTGGCTTAAAGCATAGGGAAAATTCCTCTCCCCTCAACCTGCTTGCTTTTCCTTTTGCTATTATATCTATATTTTGAGTTTCTGTCCCTCTTTCTCAGTGGTGGAGCTGTGATGCAATGAGGCAACCATACAATTTCTGCCTGATTATATGACCAGTATCCCATGCTGACAATGTGATGATCTAGGATTGGGAGGAGGGGCGGAGAAGGGAGGCTGTAACTGAAGTCACAACAAGTGTTTCTCTGTGCAAAGGTAAGCAGCTCATTAGAAAGAAAAACCCACAGCATGAGCCATATTGCATAGAGGCTCCAAGGGTAAGATAGCCATGGATGAGAGGTGGCTTACAAAGCTCTGCCAGTCCCCACCCCTACAAACAACAGCATCATACTTCCCTAATGGGCCAAATGTGGCTTTTGCAGATGCCCAGCCCTATGAGAATTCTTTGGTTCAAACTAGCCATCTAAATGGGGCCTAATATATCCCTGTCCCCATTCCCCTCCCTCCTTGGAATTATATGAGGAAGGATCCTAATAGCAGTATTAATTGATTGGTTAATTAATTTCAGAAGCTCCATTGCCATGGGAACCCTATGCAGAATGCCAGGCTTCTTTTAAGCTGACTGGGAAAAAGCCTGCCTTTTTGCCCTTCTATCTGCACTACAGTCAGATCCCTCACACACCCTGAAATGAAGATAACTGTGAAGGATTTTCCATCTCCCCACTATGCACCCTTTCCCCTCTCCCCACCACCAAGAGGAAAAAAAAACCATCAGGGTCTCTTGTCAAGGGGTCGGCTGGAAATCAAGTTACAACCGGCACGATTTGTTTCAGAGCATCTCAGCTCCCATCCATCACCTCATGGCATCATTAATAAGCCACAGCATAATGACGAAGATGAATATTGTAGAAGGAAAGCAGGGGGGCAGGTCCTAGCAGAATGTTGCAGCTGGGGGAGAGTGACTTATTAGCCTGGACTCCAGGTGTAACCTTCTCCTGCAACTCAGCCTGGGCCAAGGATGATTTATCGATATAGTAAACGGATTTTTATAATTAAAATTGATTTTCAGTTTTAGCTTGGTGTATATAGGCTGGGCTGGGCTACAAGGGCCAGGTCAAGATCCTAAGGGGAAGAAAGGAATGAAAAAGGGGAGAGCAAGGAAGATTGACAAAATGTATATGTGGCCTTCTCTGGTAGTATGGGAGGTAGTTTGAAGGATGATGTGTTTGGACTGGCTAAGGGCTGCTTGGATCTTCCTTGGCTCAATGACCCATTCAGCACTAATATTCTGATAGCTAGAGCCTAAGCATGATCTGATTATTGAAAACTCTTATGGGTTCCTGTCCATGGGAGCTCAGGAGGTCATAGAGTATCTCAGCTGATATCCAAACTCAGTTCATTATAGAGAGGAAACTCTTCACAGAAAGAGTAGAGTCACTGGTGAAAGAACACATGCATTCAACAGGCATCTGTATACCAGTCACTGTGTTTAGGTACTGAGGATGCAAAGACAAAAACAAAGACATTCCTTCAAAGAATATATATTTTTTCAGGGTAGGAGATATCCAGAGAAATTAAATACAAAATAAATATAAAGATCAGAGGGATGAAGGAAGGAAGGAAGGTGGGAAGGAAGGAAGGAAGGAAAGAAGGGAAAGGGAAGGAGAGAGGGAAGGAAGGGAAAGGGAAGGAAGAAGGGAACAAAGGGAGGGAAGGAAGGAATAAAGAAGAGGAGGGAAGTAAGGAGGGAAAGAAGGGAGGGATGGGAAGGAAGAAAGAATGAAGAGAAGGAAGGAAGAAAAGGAGAAGGAAGGAGGGAAGGAGAGAAGGAAGGAAGGGAAAGAGAAGGAAGAAAGGAATGAAGGGAGAGAAGGAAGGAATAAAGGAAAGGAGGGAAAGAAGGGAGGGATGGGAAGGAAGGAAGGATGAAGAGAAGGAAGGAAGAAAGGGGGAAGGAAGAAAAGGAAAGGAAGGAAGGAGAGAAGGAAGGAAGGAAGGGGGAGGACAGAAATAAATATGTTAAATACCTACTATGTGCTAGGCATGATGCTAAGTACTTTACAAATATTTCATCATTTTATCCTCACAAGAACCCTAGGAGGTAGGTGCTATAATTATCCCCATTTTATAGTTGAAGAAACTGAGGCAAACAGAAATGAAGTGACTTGCCCAAGGTTACCTATCTGGTTCAGAGGCTAGATTTGAACTCAGATCTTCTACTCCATGCCCAGCATTTTATCCTTTGAGCTAACCAGTTGCTTCTAGATAAAAAAGCTGGAAGGATCTTTAAACCCATTTTCAGTTGAATAAAATTGGGTTGAAGGGGAGAGGGGAGATCACTAACAGTCACAAGGACAGGAAAAGACCTTCCATGTGCAGTGGGGGATTGAACTGAGCCCTGAAGGAAGCAAGGAGTTCCAAAGCAGAGGCGCGGGAGGGAGAAGAGGGCGGGAAAGGAGGACATTGCAGGCATGGGGGACAGTCGTGCAGAGCTTTGGAGACAGCAGGTGGAATGCCATGTATAGAAAACAGTAGCAAGTTTAGTTCGAACAGGGAGCAAGTGAAGTTGAGTAATATGCAGAAAGCCAGGATAGATGGGTTGGAGCCAGATGGTACCAGGAGAGGAGCTCCTGTATCCTAGAACAATAGCAAGCACTAGATCTGTGCAGCAGGGCTGTTAGGTTTAACCTTGGAAGGGGTGGGGCTTGGGAGCAGGACAGGGAGGCAAGTGTATGTGTACTGCATCAATGGCTCTATCCCAGCTGGCTTCAGGTGGTAGGTGGCTTCCTTGACTACGTGCTCCCAGACACTTTTGAAGGTGCTGGGAGTCCTTGGTGCTGAAAGGCTCGAAGAAACAGATGCTTGGCATTCTGAAGTTACAGGAAGCCAACTCAGAAGGTCACAGAATTACAAAATCTCAGAGGCCAGTGGGTCCAATCTTTACCTGAACAAGAAACTCCTTCACCATATCTGCAACAAGTGGTGATCTAGCCCTCTCCACTCTAAAAGGGAGTGGGTGTCCCAGTACCGTATTCCCAGGGATAGTTCCAATGGTTACAAAGCTCTTTCTTAAATGAAACCTAAATCTGCTTCTCTAATTTTGGTCCATTGCTACTGGTTTTTCCTTCTAGGATCAAATCACCACCTTCTTGTGGGCAAGGTGGGGGAATTCTGGCAAGGGGATGAAACTATTTTACTATTGTGCTCCTTTGTTTCACTCCTCAACAGTTCCTTATTTCATTGTGTGCCATGTCCCAATAATATAGTATTTCTTACCTTGGGGCTGAAATCACTGAGCAAAACGGGAAAGAGATAGGAAGAAAGGTTTGATGTGGTCAATCATTTTCCAGGCTTGCCCTGACCTGAGCAGAACAGGACCTGCAAACAGGTCTTGCTTTCCATTCAAAGACACTGGGATGACTAGACTGGAGGCATGAGACTATTATCCATTATTCCACTGCCATTCAGAGCAGCAGCCACAAATTATCCATCAGTCTGGGAAGATGTGGCAAGCGCCCTAATCATTTATGTTGACTGGTTAGTTTGCAAGTGGACTCATTTGGACATTTTTTGCTGCCACATAATCAAATTCTTTGGACTAAATTCCCTCTTTCAACTGCTTAGGACTTTAGGTGCTCTCTGAACATTTGACTTACAGGGAGGGGTGAAGGGTGGGTGTGCAACTGAGAAAACTTGACCCCTCTAGCCCTTACATTGTTTCTTAAGTCCTCACCCCCCCCATCCCCTTGAGACTCCCCACCTGGCAGGTCTCATCCCTAGGCCTACAGAATGGAACAAATGAGCAATATTAATTTAATAAACATGTATATTAAATGCCTAATATGTGTAAATAACTATGCTAGAAGAAAGAAAGAACCAAAGGCTAATGAAATCACAATCTTTGCCCTCTTGGAGCTTACTTAATCTAGTAGGAGAGACAAAATAAGACATATATACAAATAAACATGCTGCAAAATGGAACATGCTGTTGGTCTGTACTTCCTCCAGGCCTAGATAGAGCTTCTTCTCTGCGTCTAAGAACCTGAGCTTCCTTCAAGGCTTAGTTCAGTTTCTACCACCTTCAGTAAGTCTTTACTGAAACCTCTTGTTGGGGGCTAGATTTTCCCTCTTCCCTACTTATTTATTTTATCATTAAAAACAAAACAAGGGGCGGCTAGGTGACGCAGAGAGTAGAGCGCCGGCCCTGGAGTCAGAAGGGCCTGAGTTCGGATTTGGCCTCAGACACTTAATGCACACACAAACAAAAACCTAGCCGTGTGACCTTGGGCAAGTTACTTAATCCCAATTGCCCTCCAAAAAGGCAAAAAAAGAAAAAAAAAACCAACCCAAACCTGTGACAATTCTTTAATTCTTTTGTCCCAAAGAATTTCATTTATGATTTCTTGAAATTGAACTTTGGGAAAACCAGACTTTGATAAAGACCATAAGAATTTAAACAGAGCTATTTGACAGTGCCTTAAACCCAGATCTCTCTTGCTCTCACAGAATGGTCAATAAGAGTTCCCAGCCCAAGCCTCACTTGGTCATTGTTTGGATTTTGATCACTCTGAGTGTTCAGGCCAGAAACCCTGAGGGTCTTCATCTTCCCCTTTGATTTTCTTTTCTTTTCTTTTTTTTTTTTTTTTTGAATAGGCAAATTAGACCATCTTTTGCCTCATTTTGTATCCAGCCTTAAATCACTGCATGGATGTTGCCTCAGTCAAACTGAGCCCTGGAAAAGACCTTAGTTTAAAAAGGTTATGGTCTCCCACTGCATCCTGGGCCATCTCCAGTCATCCTAATCTATATCTTTCCACTGGGCCCAGATGGCTCTGGAGGAGAAAGTGAGGCTGGTGACTTTGCACAGTCCTTCCTCACTTAAATCCAATTCACTTGCAATTCAAGACCCTCCAGATATGATTAGTCCTCTTTGAGAAGGAAGACACAAACAACAAACAAACTGATTCTCTTTCATTTATTTATCTATCACACATTTCAGTACCTAGCAGAATGTAAACCCCCCACCAAGGGCAAAGGATTTGTTTGTTTTTGTCCTTGCTTCCCAGCATCTAGCATTATTTCTTGTACTAGTATCTGTCTATCCATCCCCAATTTATCCTGGATTATCCCTTATTGGTTGACTCAGTTCTTCTGTAATGTTTTCAAAAGCAAGAATCCAGTTCCAATGCGGTTGATATACTAGGGAACATTTTTAGCATAAAATTTTCAAGTTTGCGTCTGTGCTATTTCTTGAAAAACATAGAGTGGAGAAAACAGCATCCCTTCACAACTCACAAGCTTCATCCCTTCTGAGGCCTAGTTCCATAAGCAAACCAGGTATTTGTCAAGGTGAAGCATCATATTTATTATATACCTTGGAGCTGTGAGTGGAGAAGGGCTGGATCAGCACTATGTTTATAGCCACCCTTGCTTCCCCTTCCACCATTTTCCAAGGCCATATGTGGCAGCTTGCCCTGCCCAACTCACTCACATAGCCCAGGACCAAGCAGACCTCCAAGGCCAAAGACTGTGGCCACTATCTATATTGTAGCATGTGTGCAATTTTTAACCATTTAACATGTATATAACTGTGCTACCATTATTATTAGATTTCTGTATGTCACTGATGAAATTTTCCAGTGTTGTATTCCTAACTCCATTTTCCCCATAACTTTGTGGGATTTACTGTATGATTTGTCCATGGCTTTGGGGAACACATATGTCACATTATAACATAACTGCCTGTACGTTGTTGTTTTCTGTCATCTTCCCATTAAATTGTCAGCTCTTAGAAAGCCCTTACCTTTTGTATCCTCAATACTTAGCATAGTGCCTAACACATAGTAAGCACTTAATAAATGTTTATTAATGGGGGTGGCTAGGTGGCACAATGAGTAAGAGTGCCAGCCCCAGAGTTGGGATGACCCAGAATCGGATCTGGCCTCAGAAAATGAGCACCCACACATAAATAATGACTGACCATGTAACCTTGAGCAAGTTACTTAACCCCAATTGCTTAAAAAATGTTTATTAATGACTAACACATACATTTATGTAAGTGTTCACAATGAGCATATGTATGTGTATGGAAAAGACTTTTGGCAGGCCCACCCACCTCAACCCAGCCAAACAAAATAACCAAGAACCTTGAGGCCCTGAAAAACATAGCTTCTTAGATGCCCCAAATCCTCAGCCCCCTAAACCCAGATCATCTTCAAGTGTTCTCCAGGGATGTGCATCAGACAATCAGCAAGCTAGATTCTGCAGATATGTAGACAAAAAGGAAACCAGTAGGAGTTATATTCGGTTAAGCTAGGGGCTTTTAACCTGGGACCTATAGACAGACTTCAGGGGGTCCATGAACTTGGATGGGGAAAAATAACATTATTATTTTCATTGATTCATTGTGAAGCTATCTAAAATTGAGCATTTTCTTCAATTATGGAGGTAGGCAACAACATTATTATGAGACTGCCAAAGGGATCCATGACACACAGAAATATGAAGAATGCCTACGCTAGATGAAAATCACATGTATGTAGCACAATCCAAAAATACAGAAAGTAAATACAAAGTCATTTCAGGAGAGTCAGTTCATTAACCATTGAGGGCATCATGAAAGACCTCCTGTTGGAGGCAGCACATGAGAACAGCTAGTAATGCTAAGAAGAAGAGGTATGGAGAAAAGGCATTCCAAGGTAGAGGAACAGCTTGGACAAAGGTCTTGAAGCAGGAGATGCAGTGGTGTTTCCAAGACTTAGAAAATAGACTAATTTGTCTGGAATATAGAATGTGTGTTGGGGAGTTATATGAAATTATTCTGGAGAGATATGATGAAGTCTGATTGGGAAGGACTTTACATGCTTCACAGGATAAAAAAAAAAAAACCTGTATTTTATCTTAGAAGCAATAAGTAGTCATTGAAACTTTTCTTCCTCTTTCTTCTTCAATGATGCCCTGTCTCTTCCATGTCCAGTGTGGTGTGGCCCATGGATAATTTATTCTTAAGCATAATTATTTTTTCCTGCACTGTGAGGGAATCTTGGGTGTGATCTGTATATAGCAAATGGCAGCTGTTGCAGAGATGATTTTTTTTTTTACTTCAATATAAGGAAAAACTTAAGTGGAATGGGTTGCCTCTGAAGATTCACCCAAGCTAGAAGTCATCAAGACAAATGAATAGTTACCCGGGAATGTTGTGGAAAGCATTCTCTGCTGAACTAAAGGTCAGCATCCTCTCCAGAAGACCTCCAGACTATATGCCCCTCATCCCCAGAGAAGTTATTCCCCTCTGCTTTGGAATTCTCCTGCCCTGGGAATTCTGTCCCTGTGTCTCTCCAGACCAATTTCCCCCCATACTCCTTACATGTGTTGTCTTTCATTATTAAACCATATTCTGCTTGAGGACAGGAACTCTATCTTCTTTGTATTTGAATTTCCAACAATGTACTTGGTAATGTAGTAAGTGTTTTTTCATTCATTCATTCATTGTTCAGATGAGGACAAAGGAAAAATGATCACAGAATAGCAGAGATTTAGGATTAGAAAGCATCTCGTTCTGAGTCGAGGACCAATTCTAAGTCTCTGTAATTCTGTGATCATTTTTCCTTTGTCCTCCTCTGACTTCTGGAAAAGTAGTAGAGAAGCAAGAATGTGACCACCACCAAGAATTCCCCCTCTTTTTTTTTCTTTAGCTTTTGAGGATCTAGCCTTTGACATATTATAAATGCTGCTCTAAGGGGATGAGAGATCCATCTTTAAGAGACTAACAAGTCCTTTACTGCAGCTCCTGTATCACCCAGAGACCACCTTCTACTTTTTCCCTCCGTTTTCTCCCTTCCAATTAGCCACCTCGGTTAAATGGAGCCCCAAGGGATCGCTTGTCTCACCTAAGGAAGGATGGCATTGTTGAGACAACATTGCTAAGTCATCAGAGTAAGCTCTAGAAATGTCCAAAGGTGGGCGCAGGTCACTCTGTATACTTAGCAATACAAGCATGTTTAATGGGGGAGAAAAACATTTTCAAATGGATTCCGTTTATGACCCACTGTCTGCCCTAAATGGTCCCATTTGTCTCTATGTTGCTGTGCCTATCCTGTGCCCTGCAGGGGTGTTCGCAAACTCAGAAAATGCTCAGTGTTCATTAGTTTCTAGAGGCCAGACCACAGAGTCACTGGAAAAGCCGATGCTGGGGCTCCCAGTGCCAACATCACCACGCGAGGCCATGCTGCTCTGAGCCCAGCCTGCCAGTCCCAGCCACATCAACCAATGCGTTTACAAAGCTAGCCCTAGCAAACTGCTTTGCTTCTGGTATTTGGCCAAGTTCTAGCACTTCTGCCTGGGACCAACAGCCAATTTCTGATTATTTCTTCAAATATCTGCTCTAAAAAGCTAAAGAAAGGAAAAAGAAGGAAAAGTCCTTCTCTCTCCCCAAGATCCAATGAAGAGAAAGGAAGAATGATCACAGAAACAGAATGGAGAAAAAGCCTGCCTAAAGTGAGTCTGTGAAGAAGCCTCATCCCCAGATCTCATTTCACCTCAGTGTGTAAACCTCCTTCCCCACCTACCCCTTGAGGAAAACTGCTGGCAATAAAGCAGTTAACAGGAGTTTCCACTCCTCTCTACAACCCAGTGTTTTATGGAAGGTTAACAGGCAAGCAGGAAGAGAAAGGAAGAAGAGGACAGGAGCATCTATAGAATCCCCAAACTGGATGACCAGCTCTAGAACTGAGCAGAATTTGCTTTCAGTGTTCCTCCCCTGTTTGAAGGTAAAGGGGAAGTGAATGGGGTTATCCAAGGCCATACAAGACAGGACCAGAAATAAGGTCATGTTGCCCAACCAGGCTGGCGATCATTAAGCCCTATTGTGTACCAGGTATTATACTAGGATGCAAATGTCAAAATGAAACAGCCCCTGTTCTCAAGTAACCTATATTCCTTTGGGTAAGACAGCATGTGCATGTATAAATACATTCAAGATCAATGCTATAAGACCCTACTGCCTATCTTTCCTTGGATGCTTCCAATATAATTTTAGCACGGAGACACATTCAGGGACATTATAGAAATCTTTAGAAAGACACCATTGCTTAAGGTCTTGATGTAGGGAGAGTAAATGATTACTGTCATGTCTTAGTGGATAGAGACCCAGCCTTGAAGTCAGGAAGTCCTGGCTTCAAATCCTGATGCCAACATATATTATCTGGGCGACAGCTATGGCAATCCTCTAAAATTATAAATTACAGTCAAGGTCCTGGTCTGCATGAGCAGAGGAAGTTGCCATACCAGGGAGTTATCTATACTAATGAGATAAAAAATCTAGACATCAATCAATCAACATCATTTATTAAGTGCCCATTCTGGGTCAGGCACTGTGCTGGGCATTGGGGATACAGAGACAAAACTGAGACAATCTCTGCTCTCAAAGGGTTTACATTCTGTTGGGGAAGCCGTGTGTGTGTGTATACATATTATACACACATATATAGATATGTATGGAATAAATACATGCTTATAAGCACAAGGTAGTTAGGAGAGTGGGTCATGAAAAGCTTCATGTAGAAAGTGCCATGAAATGGAGAGTTCTGTAAGGTGAAGATGAGGAGGGAGGGCATCCCACCAATAGAGGAGGCACAGGGACAAGAGACAGACCATTGTATGTGTAGAATTTAAAGAAAGCCAGTTTGGCTGCACTTTAAAATGAGGAAAAAGATAGAATGATGCTAGAAAGATGGGTTGGAATCGAAGTTTAGAAAAGGTTTTTAAAGTCAAATGAAAGGGTATATATTCTATCTTAGTGTCAGTTGGGATTGTGGATATATGTAGAAACATATATGTGCATGTTTTATATATATGGATATGTCTATATTGTGTGTGTGTGTGTGTGTGTGTGTGTGTGTGTGTGTGTGTATCATACAGGGTGTTTTAGTGTGGTTTTAAGCTATCAAAGTTAAGAGGTTTGTAACACCTTATTGTCGCTGTTTGTCCTCAAAGAGGACCATGACATCATGGAAGTGATGCCACGCTATACAAGTGAATTGGATTTATACATTATAAAGAAAAAGCAGATAAAAGCAACTTCACTAAAGTCACAGCCTAGAATTCAGGTGACCTTCCGTGGGCCCACTTCTATCCCCATACGCTTTATATATTTCTCTCAGATGTAATTGTACTCTGGCACATCTGTATTGGGGATTGTTTGCTGCTGGGAACCTCTAAGAGCATTACTTTGGACCCTTAAGGAGCCATTCAATTCCCCTGATATCATCCCCCCTTCATCACAAAGCCAGTCCCCCTGAGAAGGGGGACAAAACAACCAGAACCAGGCAGCCCTGGCTGGACTAGCAATTATTTTTGACCTCCACTCCTCCTATATCTAAATTTAGCCCTCATCATCAGCTCCTCATTTGAGAAAGGGGAAATCTATTCTGAGCCCTGGTCTGGCATATATCAGATTGCCCAATTGAGTGTAAAATAAAATGGATGAGTTTCAACACTCCCACCCCCCAGAAAATGAGCTTCCTAATGGAAACCAACTGGTCCCCATGCATCAGTCCAAGGAGGTTGACTCTGTTGTGTAGCTCCTTGGCAGAGGGCAACCCTGAGCTGCTCCAGATTGCCCTTCAGACACTACCCTTCCCCACTCAGTTTTCCAGTCTAGGGGTGCTTCTAGTGTGCTTCCAATCCCATCTCCACTTAGAATCTCACTTCCAAACATACTCAGAAGCCCATGCTAGCCTAGCTATTTCTTAAGGGAGGAAGATATTGATGACCCAAAAACTGATCTCCTAAACACTGGTTATTTTCCCAAGCCAGCTGTTGTTCACTTTAATGACAGTGATAACAGTATGTAATCATTAGGACATTATAACTTAGTACACTTTCTATTTCTTTCAAGAACTTCAAATCATCTTCAGGCTCATATTATTCTTCTCCTTCCTCCTCCTCAAAATAAAACGTCCTGTGAGCTGGAAAGGGGCCAGAACTGATGCTGTTTTTGTTACCAATCCTGAGACTGAGGTATCCAGAGAAAATGAATTGCACAAGGTGAGGAGATTGGGGCAAAGTGAGGAATTGTTCTCATGGGTCTTGGTTCTCATTCTTGGACCCCATTTCCTAGAGCTCAGGAGCCTGATGTCACCTCATCAGAATCCCTGGGTGTGTATGTCCACATTCCACCCTTCCCCAGCTGTGACTAGCCATAATTACCCCAGTCTTCAGGGAGCTGAATTAGATGACCTTGGATAGTGGGTAGAGTACTGGGCTGGGAACCAAGACTCATCTTCCCAAGTCCAAATCTGACCTCAGAAGCTTACTAACTACATGACTCTAGGCAAGTCACTTGACTCTGTTTTTGCCTCAGTTTCCTCATCTGTAATATGAGCTAGAGAAGGAAATGGAAAATTACTACAGTAACTTTGCCAAGAAGACCCCAAGTGGGTCACAGAGAGACAGACATGACTGAACAAGAAGAGGTCCTTCCCACTCTGTGTGCTTGAGCATCTGTGTGTGGGCCTTCCAGTTACCTCACTATATATGCCATGGGAGGAGTCATGAAGGGACCAAGCCAGGGAAAATGAGGAGGCAGCTGCAACCTCAAAGGATCTCTGCCATAGACCCCACTCATCTCTTCTCATCACCAACACCCGCCTTCCTGAGAATGAGCCAGGCTGTTGATGGAACCTAGAAAATTGGTGTCAGGGGGAGGATATTTGTTTCTTTTCATTCAGGACTCTGTAGTTTTTCCCAGGGTCAGATTCCCTGACTAATTATGTTTGAAGGGAGAAACTTGTCTTGTATCCAAAAGGTAACTCAGATGTGACAGGAAAGATGTGTGTTCATACACAAAGGTTATATATGTATGTGTATTTATGTGAATGTGTGTATGCATGGGTATGGGACATGCATATTGTATGTTATATATGTATATAGGATGTATATTTGTCTATGTGTATCTACACACATATTAGTATATATGTATATATATGTGTGTGTATATGAATGTATTATATACATATGTAGATGTATATATGATGCATATGTGTATTGTGTATATGTTTCCTATATATAAATAACCATATATAGTATTTATGTGAGTCTATTTATATACATATGTATATACACACACCCATACTTGCATATGTATGCATACATTTACACTTGAATGTGTATGTATATACATATATATATATACATATATATATATATATACACATAGATGTGTATGCACATGAGTGCACAATGCAATGTGTATATATTCTTATATAGGAATAGGCATGTATACATATTTGTGTTTATACATGTGTGTATATACATATACATGTGTATGCATGTATGTGAGATTGCATCTGCCTATATATGTACATATACATATGTGTATACACATAAATAATATGTGTGTATGTATACATGCACCCATCTGCAATGCAATATATGTATCTGCTTATATATGAATGTGTGTATGTATATGCTTATGTATGCATGCATATAGACAATCTTATATACACTTCAGCATGTGCCTAAATACAGACGTGCATTCCTGTATGCCCACATGGGTATGTATGAATGGATGTTGCCTGTAGGGGCAGAGCCGCTGCTAGATCTAGACATTCAGCCTGATCAAGGAATGGTGGTAGATACAGAATTGTCCTCAACAGAAATGAGAAAGGAAAATCACATGGCAGGGGATGGGGAGCAAGGTACAGCGGACTAGGGTAAAGGCAAAAGAGGATTCTCCCCAATGGAGATCTCAGCAACCCAGCCCAGCCCTGCCATGCTGTTTCCCATCCAAAGACTGTGCCAGCATGCCAGAGGGTCTCAGCATATGCCATGGGACCAGCTTAGCTCATTTGCTGTGGTCTGGATCTAGATGTCACTGTGCCAACCTCCCCCCTTCTCTCCCCTTGCCTCCCTCCTTCTTGGCTCTGGGAACAAAGACCACTGTTCCAAAGGCCAGGCTTGGGAACCCCCACCCCACCCCCAATGGCAGCTCTCGATACCAGCTCCCATGGGCCACAGGCTTTGTCAGTGACAGCAGGGCCAAGGCTGGTGGAAATGGGAGCTCCCCTTTGATCCTCAACTTGAAAAGCTTCCCTCCCAGCCTCTTGGGTTCAGGGATGCGTTTGTGAGGAGGGAGGCAGATGTCACATCCTCTTCTCAGCTACATTCTCCAGATGCTCCATACCTACCTTTAGTCCCACTCCAATCAAGAAGGATAGGAAAGGGCATTCTGAGCAGCAGCAAGTGTCCAGAGGGTGCTGGATTCAGAATCCTGGGTTTTAGTACCAGCATTACCACGCAGAGGAGAGTCATAGGTAAAGCTGAAAGGGCCACTTAGTCCTACACTCTCATTTCACAGATGAGAAAGCTGAGGCCCAGAGAGGACGTGACTTGTTCACATTCACCCAGGTAGTAACTGGCAAGTTTCAGGCCAAGATTCCAACCCAGCCCCTCACATTCCAAACGTCTCTCTCTTTTACAGTAGACTGTCCCACTCACCAGCTATGTAACCTCCTTGGCTTATTTTCTCACTTGTGACCTGAAGGGCTGGCATGTCTGGGTTTATGCATGTTTATATTGGTGCATATTTCCTTATAGAGCATTTAGAAAAGGTAGATGATAGATGTGGAGCTATAAATGGAGGGAAAGCAGGAACAAGCACCATGGTAAGAACTTTACAAATATTACCTGGGAAATAGGAGCTATTATTATCCCCATTTTATAGTTGAAAGAACTGAGGTAGAAAGAGATGTAAGTGAGGGGTCACATGGCTAGCAAGTGTTTGGGGCTGCATTTGAACTCGTATCTTGCTACCTTCATGACTAGCACTCTATTGAACGTGCCACCTAGATAGACCTTATTAATCAGTGCACATATTTCTATTCCTTGACTCTACCTGATTGGGCCACCCTGGGCCATGCAGGGTAAATTGAATCCCCTTCCACATGCCATTCCTTTCAGCTAGCATAGATCTAGAGTCATGTTCTAGGTCAGAAGGGAACTTGGCTGCCATTTTTTCCTTTTTTTATCCTTTTTTTTATCAGACCTGTGATTTCACCAATTCTACAAATGCAGGAAAATTCCAATACAGCATATCAACTCCTCAAGTCTTACTATAGTTTCCTGGATCACTAAGATAAGAAGTGATTTGCCTAGGGTCTCACAGTGTGTATCACGAGTGAACTTGAACCTATATCTTCTTACTCTATTTACTGGACTTCACAACCTCTTCTTGAATGAAATAACCAAAGAAAAAGTGTGGCTTAAATCAGACTAAGTTCCCTGACTTTCCTAGTTCTTTCTAGAGGACTATTGAAAACAAGGCTAGGGGCAGCTAGGTGGTACAGTGAATAGAACATTGGCCTTGGAGTTAGGAGGACCCCAGTTCAAATATAGCCTCAGACACTTACTGGCTCTGTGACCCTGACCAAGTCACTTAACCCTTATTGCCCCCCTAAAAAACCCAAATGATTCTAAAGATTTTCTTTATAGCATCTGCCTATAATAGCACAATACAACATAGCACAACATTTTCTTCTAGTTTCATCAGTGTGGGGGGGGCTCCCAATATAGAAACTCCCTCCACTAATACAATCAGAATCTCCTTTTCAAAGTCTAGTCTTGGAGAGTTTTTTTGGGCCATTGAGAAGCTGAGTTACTTGTCCATAATCACACAGTTAGTATGTATCAGAGGCAGGTAGGTCACAGGTTCACTCACAAACTTTATGGACTCAGAGGCCTCATTTCTGTCTGCTGTGTACAGTGCTAGGACTTGATACAATATGCCAGAGCACAATATGTCTGGCCCCCGTTTCCAAAGAGCTAAAAGATGTTTATAGTCATAATCTCATCCATCCTAATTCAACACAGCCCAGGGAGGTCAGGAAGCAGCAAAGCTATTAAGACCATTCTATGGACATAAAGATTAGGGGAAGGGCTTTTATTTCTGTAGTAAGCAAGAGGAATTAAATCCCAGAGAACCCAAACCTCGGGGGAGTACAATTTTATTAGACTCCAGGTTTGGGAATAGGCAGATGGAATGGGGCCCCAAAGAAGAGGACTTCTGCCCTGGCATTTGGAATTTCTAAGGACTGGACAAGGTCCATATTTAGTCCATTCGTTCATTTGAGATTTACTCATTTCTCTGTGCTGTGGGAGTGAGGCTAGAGACCCCAGGCATAATGTTACTTTGGGATGGAATTTAGCTTAGAAATGTTAGCAGGGCTATCAGGTGAAAAGTAGTTACTTCCAGTATTAAGACAGCTAGGCAGTGCAGTAGAGAGAGTACCAGCCCCAGAGTCAGGAGAACTTGAGTTCACACATTTACTAGCTGTGTGACCCTGGGCATGTCATTTAACCCTGTTTGTCTCAGAGTCCTCATCTGTAAAATGACTTAGAGAAGGAACCTTTTCAGTATCTCTGCCAAATGGGGGCACAGAAAGTCAGACAGGAACTGAAATGACACCACAACAGCAAGTACTAAGACCTGTGACAGATATGTGCGTATTACCGAAGGCTCAGTCTCAGTCTTTCCTGGCCTGGTGAGGAGTAGCTTCCCGGAGGAGCTGGCCATGAGCTTTGCTAGCATCGCTCCACCCACCCAGAAGAGTTAGAGTCCATTCTTAATAGTGCTTATTCATGGTTGACTTTTGTGGTGGTGGGCGGCTCCCCCTTGCTGAAAGTTCTCACTCAGCATTAGCCCTTACCCACACCTTCATATGTATGTATGTACGTATGTATGTACTTTACATCATACACAGGAACACTGTGAAACTGGAAAGCCAAGAGGCTGATTCACCGGGAGGCAACAAATGTGGAGAGAAAGAAAGGAGCAGGGAAAATAATCAGAACAAATAGTGCCTGGCTGTCTAAGCACCTTTTCCATTTCTAAGTCACATCTACTGCAGTGGGGCTGCGGGTCCTTGGAATGATCTCTCTGAGCTTCAGGTTTTCCATCTGTGTATTGGGTTAATAGAAAGAAAAGGCAGCAGGCTGCCTTTTCTTTCTTACCTTGCAGGTATGTGACAATAAGGGATGAGTAGATCTGTAAGCCAGGCCCGCCCCTGAGCAGTGGGAGGAAAGGATGATTTCGGAGGGCCCAGAAGAAAGCCAGCCAAAGCTCCTTGCCCAGCATCCGAGCTGTACTGGAGTTTGCCTAATGAGGAGGAACATATGTTGATAATTCCGGCTTTGACGCTCACTCTTTGGCTGTCCGAGTTCCCAGAGTAAACTGGCTTCCTATTAGGCATTTATACTTAGTAATAGCAGCAAATTGCAGCACTCCGCAGCATCTGTTACTTTCCATTTGCAAAGTGTTCTGTAGTCCATTTTTATTAGTAATATTTTGCGACCAGCTTAGACTGCTAGAAGAAATGCGGCATTTGTCTCCCTTTCCTTCAGATGAGCCAACTAAGGCATAGAAAGAGGGAGGGATCTCCTGAACATTTGGTAGACTCAGTGTCAGGATGGGACCTCTTTTTGGGGCCCCTGCATCTCTAGGCTATCTCCTTAGCTCCCTGAACCTTGTTACATCAGGGGCTCCCCCAGCCACATTATATTGAGGGGCTCCCCGCTTATTGCTTGAAGTAGCATTTTAAAAATAATAGTCAACATTTATTTAGTATTAAAGGTTTGCAAAGTGCTTTCTTTACTTCTCACTACCCCATTGGAACCTCATAGCAAGCCTCTGAGGTGGTCTCTCTATTCCCAGCTTAGCGACACCGTGGATAGAGCACTGGACCCAGAGTCCAGGAAGACCTGAGTTCAAATCCATCCCAGACACGTACTGGCTGTGTGACCCTAGACAGTTAACCTCTGCCTCAGTTTCCTCAACAGCAAAGTGAGGATAATAATAGGACCTATCTCTCCAGGCTATTGTGAGGATAAAATGTGCCATTCATAAAGTACTTAGTGCTTTGCAAACGTTAAAGTGCTGTGTAAAGGCAGACAAGCTACTGCTATTTTACAGATGAGGAAACCGAGGAAAGGTTAATGCCTCGCCCTGGTTGCAAGGATAGTAAGTGTCTGAGATAGGACTTGAACTCAAGTCTTGCTGACTACACATCCAGGGCTCTGTCCGCTAGGGGCCAGACCACTTTTCTATCGTGTCATGGTGTCCTGGAAGCAATCACCTAGACACAGGTGAGGAAGAGGAGCGTAAGAGGCTCTCCTTGGCCTGTCCTGTAGACTCAGGCTCTGTTCTATCAACCCCACGGCCCCAACCCAAGCGCAGGGAAAAGAACAAGAGGAAAAGTGAAATCCCCAAAGTGGAAGATTCCTAACAATCTCTTCTTGCTGATGCACAGATGAAATCATTTCCCGACACTTGGGCAACCAAGAAGTCAGCCAAATGGCTCCTGTGGGGCAGTCATGCTCCATCTCAGGCAGCCAAGTCTGCAGAATCCTATTCTCATTTCGGAAAACGTCTCCATGTATTTTTCTAGGGGCTAAATCTCCCAAAGGGCCAGAGGCCCATTGTTCTGTGTATGGAATGGAGAGATCATTTCCAGCAGGGACACGGAAAGAGTTATGTTTTAATTGTAAACCAAAGTACATGTGTATAATTTCCTAATGAATGGCTCCATCTACACCCGTTGTAGGAAAGCTTAAAACTTTGGTGCCTAGACAAAGCAAACCAACCTAGCTAAACTGCCCCCCTTCCCCCCACTTTTTAAATCATCTCTTCTCTGATATCCCACACCTACAACCACACTAGGGACTCCACTGCAAATTGCAAGCATGCTTGGGTGATTTCTGACTCTGTTGCCCTTGCTTCAAATGTTCTGGGCCATTTCTGAGGCTGTTTTCCCACCATTCAATCAAAGGTACTCCCTACTTCTAGGAAATAGGTTCTAAAATGAATGTCTTTTGGCTGCCTAGTGTGACCTGAAATAAGTATGAGAACCTGATGGAAGAGCTGCCAGCCCATGAATCCAAGAGCTGATGATGAACCAGTTCCAAGCCCACTGCCCAGCAGCAAGGGCCTCTGCATGGCTCTCACTTGGCTACAAGCCATTCGCTGGATTTTGAGGTTTGTAGCCAGCTAGGATCAAGCTTGAAATCTGTATGCTCTAGAGAAGCCTAGCAGGATAGCCTGCCCATTGAAGTTGTGGGGCTTATTTCATGACAGAATTTGCAAGTGAATAGTAGTATGTGGGAGCCATCTTGGTTATATTTTCAGTGTGAATATTTACATCTCAGAAATCAGCAAATGGTATAAATCAGGAATTGATTTATTGCCTTGTTGATTGTTTAGACTAAGAAAGTGATGGAGAAAATGTTAATGCTGATTAAACTCAAAAGTGTGTTGTACATACATTTTTTTTTCCTGGAAAGTTAGTTGTTAAACATTTGTTAGTGCATCCCTGCCAGGGAGTCTCCAGTTTCTCTCCCTACCCTTTTCCCAGCATCTCCCAAACACGTGTGTACACACACACACACGCACATGCACACACACACACACACACACACACACACACACACACACACACACCCTTGCAATGGATCTGTGGGCACTGTGCTCCAGTCCCCTACCGTTTCCAACTAAAATCAGTTGAAGAGGATGAGGATAGAGAAGTTTCAGGGTATTTTTTTTTTCTGCTTTGGGGGATGGGAGAGAGTACTTGATGGGGAGAAGCCCATCACAGTTGCCACCTAGCTTGGCAGTATCCCCACCAGCTTCTGGGAATTTCTTGAAGGATCTTCTTCCTTTTTTAAATTTTCATCTTGACAATTTTGAGGGAAATTGGATACTTAAGAAACCTTTTGGACATTTAAATTAACTCCCATCATCAGATTCTATGCATCCACCGTAGCATTAGCATCCAATTATAAGAGTAGAGATGGAGTAATAATTCACATTTCGACCAGAATGTCAAATGCTTAAACAAATTAGACACACACACACACACACACAATACATATTGTACACTGTATCTATAAAACTCTATTGAATGCAATCAGCAGACCAGCAGGCATCTTTTGAGATGCTGTCAGCCATAGATATAGCAAGACTTTATTTCAACCCTCAGAGAGAAGTATTTCTGAAACTTTAGAAAAATAGGATTGGAGTCTGGGATATGTGGAACCTGTGACCTCATATCCTCACCCCACCTAGGTCTGGATAGAAGTTCAGGAACCATCCAAGTCAATTGCCAATTCTGCCTACAAATAAACTGAGGCCCTGGGAAGTTTAATGACTTGACCAATGTCGCAAAGATAATAAGAATCAGAAGCAGGATTTGAACTCAGGTCATATGACATCAGAGTCACTTTTCACTGTTGACACATTGAATATCCCAGGTTCAGTTATTTGAATTACAAAATTCCAGGACCTTAGATAACACTTCACATCTCCATAGATCTTTAAAGTTGGTGAAGCACTTTGCTCCACATGAATCTGTCAGATAGATAGTGCAAGCATTTGGAATCTTTTATCATGTTGCAGATGAGAAAACTGCACCTGATCGGTTGTGACATATCAGAGCTAGTACTAGAACTCAGTGCCCAGGTCTTATGATCCTCTTCCATTACAGCAGGCTGTCTCATTTTACAAATGAGGAAAGTGAAGTCTAGGGAGGTGAGTTACTTGACCAAGGTTGCCCTGCTGCTTAGTGATAAAGCTAGTACTAGCACACAAGTAGCATGAATTCTTGGCCAGGGTGAAGGCAATGCTCTCTCCCTATACGCCTCTCTTCCTTACTATGTAAGCTAGGTCACTCTTCTCTTTTCCATGCCTCTCACAGACTGTATCCTGAACACCAGCCAATTATTTTTTAAAGGAACAACCCGTTACACCTGATATGAATGCACGAGAGTAGATCAATCTAAAGCCATCCTCAGTACTAAGAACATGACTCAGAATGTATGTCCAACTGATAGTGTGCCAACAGAATCCCTTTGGTCAACATATTGCATTTAGTTAAGTTCAGCAAACAATTAAGTAAATGCCTATTCCATACAAGGACAACTAGGTGGCATAATGGAGAGAGCTCCAGGCCTGGACTCAGGAAGACTCATCTTCATGGGTTCAAATCTTGCCTCAGACACTTACTAGCTGTGTGACCCTGGGCAAGTCCCTTAACTGTTGCCTCAGTTTCCTCATTTGTAAAATGATCTGGAGAAGGAAATATATAATATCTTTGCCAAGAAAGCCCTAAATAGGGTCATGAGTTGAGTGTGAATGAGATGACTGAACAATGACAATCTAGATGAATCCAGCGCTAACCATCGAGTGAACATATTGGCAGTGGTTTCTCCCTGTGTATAGAAAATGCATTCAGTGTGTGGTTTAGATGAAAGAACACTAACTTTAGAGCCAAAGGACCAAATCTTTAAGTTCAAATCTCCTCTGTTCTGTTTTCTCTTTCTATGACCTTGGGCTTATGTCTTCTGACTATGGTTCTCAGTTTCCTCATCTGTAAAATGGAGGGTTGGGTGAAATGAACTCTGAATTCCCTTAAGCTCTCAGTCCTAGGCTCCTGTGTTTGGAGCATCAATGATTAGCAGTAGCTGGAGGACCCATCTGGACTTAAATTGAGGCCAGGTTCTGGCCATGATACCATTTGAGTTGTTTTATAAATTGATACCCTGCCTCTTCCTCTGTTCTGAATTCCCTCACTTGACTAATTAGCAGGCCTGGCACTCTGGCTTAAGAATTCAATGAGTGGGGGGGTGACTTTAATCCTGTGGCTCTGCATCCCTAGTGGCTCCTGGAACAGGGTCATGAGAAACAGGAGATGGGGGATGGGGATGGGCAACTTCATTTATTCTAGGATCTAGGGATAGAATCAAGGAGCAGATATTTGAAGATGGTGACTTCATTTCCCTGGTGATATAGGGAAGGGGGTTAGAGAGTTTCTGGTGCCACCCAGTGGTCCTCACAGGCTGTCAGCAGTGAAGCAAGGAGGGGCTTAGATGGAAGCCCCTTAGAAAAGATCGGGCCACAGTGGCATGAAAGGATTTTCTGAGCCCACTGTTTACAAAAAGCTACTTAAAGCAGCAGGCAAAGTTCTCATGCTTCACAGGATTAGGGATGGGGCGAGAGAGATAGGAGGAGAAGGAGCTTCTCTGGAATGGTTGGGGCATGTGAAAGTCAGCTCTGGGGAGGAGCAGGCTAGCTCAGGGGATGCCCAGCCTGCTAAGCAGAACACGAGATTTCACTGGGCCTAGTTTCAAGCCCCTTTATTTCAAGCCTCCTTAGTGCTCATGAACAGAAAGTTGACTCTCAAATACTGATAATGTTGTCAGATCTTTTCCCAGGAGTGGGGAAGCTGTGACCTGGAGGCCAATGTGGTCCTCTAGGTCCTCAAGTGCAGCCCTTTGACTGAATCCAAACGTTGATGACCCTGGGCAAATCATAGCCTCTGTTTGCCTCAGTTTCCCCAACTGTAAAATCAGATAATAACGCCTACCTCCTAGGGTTGTTATGAGGATCAGATGAGATGATATTTGTAAAGCACTTGGCCCAGTGCTTGGAGTACAGTAGGTGTGTCATACATGTGCCCCCTTCCTCGTACTCTGTTTCCTTTGTAATCATATGTATTTTATGTTGTGCATTAAAAAAACAACAACAACAACAACATTATTTTGGAAAAAAACCCAACATTCACAGGTTTCACCAAGGGGATCCATGCCCCAAGAAAGGTTAGGGACCCTTGAATTAAACTGATTGGTAAATGAGGCAGGGCCTGTGACGAAAATGAAAAAGAATTGAGACTGGTTAGCATAGAAAGGAGAAGACTAAGGCCGTGGGCTCTAGAGGTGAAGGGGGCTGTGACATGAAGTCAAACTCTGCCATTTGACAGAGTCCATAGAAGTGAAGTGATTTGGTAAAGGTCACAGAGGGAGTGAGCCACAGAACCAAGATTCAAACACAGATTCCCTGACTCCAGTCCCAATGTTCTTTCCACTGCCTCTTGGAGGGGGATGGGAATTAACATTTACATAGAGCCTATGATGTTCCAGGCACTAAGTGCTTCACAAATATATCATTTAATCTTCACAACAACCCTGGGAGGTAGGTGCTATTATTATAACCATTTTCCTGTGGAGTAAATCAAGGCAAATGGAAGTTAAGTGACTTGTCCAGGGTCACACATGTAGGAAGTGACCGAGGCTAGATTTGAACTCAAGTCTTCCTGATTTCAGATCCAGCATGCTATCCAGTGAGCTACCTAGCTGCCTCCATAGACATTTGTTATATTTTTTTAATAAGGGAAGGGATGAACAATTGTTATTCACGCCCATGTAGAATGAAACAAGGGAACAGGCTTCCATTAACTCTGAAAAGTATCGGATTGGACATAAGGAAGAAATTTCTGACCATCTGGGTGTTAAATACTGGAATTGGTAACCCATGAGAAGGAAAAGATATTGGGATTTTTGGAGGAATGGCTTCAGAAACCGAAAATGATACAGAAGAAAGGGCTAGAATGGTGGGAGAGAAGGAGGGCCCCAATCAGAGGAAGAGGAAGAGGAGGGAGAGGAGGGGGAGGGGAAGGGAAATGAATGAGTTAGAAACAAGCACCACAGCTCCAGAAATAAGCAGCCTGATGAAGCTGCTGATGGGTAGTCCTGGGTCTGATGGACTTGGGAGTGGGCTCTAAGAGCATTGAAGGCTGCCCTTGTGCTCCAGCCTCCACCTACTATCTCAATACCCTATGAGAAGAAATAGGAAAAGGCCAATGCGTTAGGAAGGATCAGCGGTTATACGTGACATTGGAGAGGTGAAGCGCATTAGGCACTGGAGGCCATTGGCATTACTGAGCACTAATCACAGGATATATACAGGGATCTTAAGACAAAGGCTTGTGAGAACAGCAGATGGAATAATACACAAGGGGCAACACTGCATCATTAGGGAATGGAAAAGAAAGAATTATTTGATAAATCTAAGAGGAATCACAGGACACAGTAGAGGAGGAGGGTGGGAAGGATATTTAATGAGGCAAAATGAAGAGAACGCCTTTTCCTTGCCTACCACCTTCCAAAAGAGAGATAATGGACTGGAGGTACAGAATGAGACCGCATTTATAGACATAACCAATGTGCAGGCTTGCTTTTCTTGACTACGCTTAGCTCATTGCTAGGGAAGGCTTATTTCTAGAGGGCCAGGGAAACAAGTTGGTAAGTAGTGATAGAAATACCAGAAAGAAAAAAGAAAGAAAAGCTTAAAAAATTCATAGAAGAAAGAGAAAGGAGGTTCAGAAGGTGATGCAAAGAAGAAGAGCAGTGTTGGTTCATTTACTCTGTTCAATTTAAGATTTTCTTTGATGAGCAAGTGAAGGATGGTAAAAGTTGACAGTTTCATATAGAGGAAATACAGTTTTGAAAACTGAGTGGCATTCTGGGATTAGTAGTTCATAGGGACACGCGTTCTCTCATAGAAATGAAAGCCATTGGAACTTGGTCTTTGAGCCATAAGAGGGTGCTTGTGCCTTGCCCAGGAGTTTTAAAAGACATATACATAGCTTTTGAGATAGTAGACAGAGAGAAAGGAGCAAGGACCACAAGAACAGAGGGACCAGCTACCATGGGAGGACTCTTCTGCCTCACCCTGGATTTAATGAAATAGTAAGTATCAAAAGAATCACAGGGGCAACAGGTCAGAAGAAGCCGAAAAGGACAGTTGAGCTATGACTGTAGCAGAGAAGGAAAAGATCAAGGTGAGCCATTGGGCCCTGCAAGCATCTCAGAACAGAAGACTGACTGAAGCTATCCGTTTTACCGACTTCCTCAAGGATTAGGCAATGTTCTTAAAAGAATCAGCTCCTTCTCTAACTCCCTCTCCTTGGCATTATCCAGTAACAGACTTTGCTCACATATTTTTCCTGAATGTTTCCTGAATCCCAATTTTGCCTCCAACATTAAGAGGCCAGGGGATATCTAGATACCCAAAACTTTAAATTAGGACAGAGAATAAAACTTCTCACTGAATGTTGGGGATTTTTCTTCCTGAGGTTCTGAACTATTGTGATTGTACTAAAAATTTTATCTGATCTGAGCCTCTAGAAACTGCAGAGAATGAGATCATGTGGATCTTAGGACCACTATATGTTGCACCCAGGCTAAATGTGAGCAAGCTGTTGTAACAGAATGTGGCTAATTATATCTCCAAATTTTTAATTAAGGAAGGAAAAGGGACAGGATAGAAACAGGTGAAACCTCGCCCCTTGATGATCTCTTCCTCTTCCAGAAGGAAGGAGAAAGTGGAGAGGACAACACCCCTTCTTCTGCAGTACCATCCAGCAGGTTACAAATTGAGGCTCATCCAGCACGATTTTGCTAAACTCATTGTTTTGTTTCATTTTAAACATAATTTCTTGCATTATTGCTCATGCTTAAAAGTCTTCTATTTCATTAAATATCAATTTTTCCCCTGGAGGATTATACTCAGTCTTGATGAGCAGGTGATTCTTAGTTATAATCCTAGCTCCTCTGCCTTCCAGAATATTGTATTCTTTTTTTCTTTTCTTTTTTTTTTTTGGAGGGCTATTGGGGTTAAGTAACTTGCCCAAGGTCACACGGCTAGGTTTTTGTTTGTATGTGTTAAGTGTCAGAGCCCGGAACCAAACTCATGTCCTTCTGACTCCAGGGCCGGTGTTCTACTCACTGCGCCACCTAGCCACCCCACAGAATATCGTATTCTAAGCACTCTGCTCCGCAACGTGGAAGCTGCTGAATCTTGTGTGGTCCTGACTGTGGCTTTACAATATTTGAATTGTTTCTTTCTGGCTTCTTGCAATATTTTTTCCTTGACGTGGGAGCTCTGGAATTGGGCTGTAATTTTTCCTGAGAGTTTTTGCTTTGGGATTTCTTTTAGGAGATGATCAGTGGACTCTTTCAATTCTATTTTACACTCTGAGTCTAAGAGATGAGTACAGTTTTCCCTTGATAATTTCTTGAAATATGATGTCTAGGCTCATTTTTGATCATGGCTTTCTGGTAGTCCAATAATTCTTAAATTATCTCTCCTCAATTTATTTTCTAGGTCAGTTGTTTTTCCTATGAAATATTTCACATTTTCTCTTTTTTATTCTTTCGATTCTGTTTTATTGTTTCTTGATGTCTCAGAGTCATTAGCTTCCCAGTTCTAATTGTTAAGGAATTATTTTCTCCAGTGAGCTTTTGTAGCTCTTTTTCCTTTTGTCTCATTTCACTTTTTAAGGAGTTTTTTCTTCAGTGAATTTTTGTGCCTCTTTTAACCATCAAGATAATTCTGTTTTTAAAGGCATTTTCCCAGTATTTTTTGTGCCTCTTTTATCAAGCTATTAATTTTCTTTTCATAATTTTCTTGTATCACTCTCATTTCCTTTCCCACCTTTATCTCTACTACTCATCTCTTTAACTCTTTCAGGAATTCTTCTTGACTTTGTGTCCAATTAGCATTTTTCTTTAAGACTTTAGATGTAAGAGTTTTTACATTGTTGTCTTCTTCTGAGTTTGTGTCTTGGTCTTCCTTGCTACAATAGTAGTTCTTTATTGTCAAATTATTTTTCTGTTGTTGTTATTTATTGACTTTGAACTTTACATTTAAGTTGGCCCCTGCTCTCTTCAGGGTGGGAAGGTACTGTCCCAAGCTTTAGAGCTTTTTGTGCTGCTGTTTTCAGAGCTAGTTCTAGGAGTCTTCAAGTTTTTGATTCTTCCAAGGTAGTATGATCTGGGGAGAGGTGTCATCCTTGCTCTCCTAATCTTTGCTCTGGTCTTTACCCAGGAAAGTCCCCTGCTCCCTTGCAACCTCAAGAACTAGCACTGGCTCTGGAACTGTGACCAGGTCCCCTACTTTCCTTCAGCCACAAGTGCTATCACTTCTTTCTACCTTGGAACCCTGACCAGGACCCCAGCTCCTTTGTGAATGACCACAAGCCCTCCTCTCCCCCTGGAACTATGACCCAGAACTGCATGTGGGCAAGAAAGTTGCCAGTCAGCACCACCTATACCCAGTGCCAGCAAAAGGTCCCTGTAATATCTTTATGACCAGTTGTCCAACCCCCTTCCTATCTCTGGGCTAAGAGCTTCCAAAGCTGCTGCTGCTGTTACTATCATTACTGTCATTGCTGTCATGGCTACCTTCAAGGTTCACCGTTGGTGTTGCCACCATGTGCACTGTGGGTCAGCCCCCACGCAGCTGTCACAGACCTTTCATGCCAACCTTCTGAGTTGTCTCAGGCTGTACAAATGTCTCCCTTGGACAATTTTTTGGCCCTAACACTCTGAATTCAACGTGAGGCATTATTTTAAAGTTGTTCAGATGGGAATGTCAGGAGAGTTTGAAGGGCTGCTGCCTCTAATCTGCCATCTTGGCTCTATTTTCCAATGAGAATACTTTTTGTTGTTGTTGTTGCTTTTTTGGAGGGGGGAAGGCAGGGCAATTTGGGGGTTAAGTGACTTGCCCAAGGTCACATAGCTAATAAGTGTTAAGTGTCTGAGGCCGGATTTGAACTCAGGTCCTCCTGACTTCAGGGCTGGTGCTCTAGTGACTGTGCCACCTAGCTGCCCCAAGAATACTTTCTAAACCTGTACTTTCCCACACTGTGCTCCGACAGAGGCACAAGGGGCTGTCTGCCTTCTCTTCTTCCTAACATTGGAAGTTCTGAAAACTTGACTGCTAGACTTCTTCAAGCATTTATTTTTAACAGTACTATAAACATCTTATTTGATCTATATCTTTAAAACATCCAACTCTTTAATAATAGACACAAACTGCCTATAACTGTGACTGATACTAATATTATAGTTCCTAATTTCCATTGTTGGAATTGATCAAGTTATTTGATCAGTTAGGATATTATTCCTTGGTGACTAGATAAATATAGGCATTAGGGACCAACATTGTGAAAATATGATTGTTGTAATTGAAAACTATTTCCATTTATGATACCATAAAGAAGAATAAATTTGAAAGCTGTAAGAACTATGATTAACTTAATGACCATCAATAATTTCAGAGGACTGATGATTTAGTGCACTATCCACCTCCTGAGAGAGAGGTGATAGATTCAGAGCACAGAATGAAATATATGTTTTTGAACACAGTCAATGAGGGAATTTGTTTTCCTGGACCATACATATTAGTTACAAGGAATTTGTTTTTCCATTTTCCCGCTAATGTACTGGGGTAGGGGTAGGGGTTGGGTTGAGATGGAGAGAAAATTGATTCCTTTTAATTAAAAAAATAAAAACTTTTGTGGAAGTTAGTACTCATAAGGGACTATTTAGTTATAGTGTATATATACATACATACATATATATACCTATACCCACATATACGCATATATGTATATATGACACAAAGAGAGAGAGAAATGGCATGGCACGGCATTCTTAAAGATAAGAGTAGGGGCAGCTAGGTGACACAGTGAATAGAGCACCTATCCTGGAATCAGGAGGACCTAAGTTCAAATCTGGCCTCAGACACTTGACACACTAGCTGTGTGACCTTGGGCAAGTCACTTAATCCCCATTGCTTTGCCTTCCTTCTCCAAAAAAGAGATAAGAATAAGAGAGTTGGGAGACTATAAAAAGTATATATTGGAGAAAAAGTAAAGAGAATTCAATAAGGACATGATATATGAATTGTAAAACTCCTTTGACCATTCAAAAGTACCTGAAAAAATCCAGGTAGGTGACAGTAATTGGGAACTGGTTCACAGTCCTTCATCTTAGGGGAAGGAGTTATGCCACAGTCTTCTGGAATTAATAAGTGGAAGCAATGACTCAGCCCAGCAATTGAGGTTCATGTTTGAAAATACATTCTGGGTTTCACTTATACGAATGATGTTTCTTGGCAGAAACATGTATTGACTATACTGAGTACCTGTTTTATAGGCCAGAAATATTTTCTCTAGCTAGTTAGTACTTAGCACAGTGCTTGCCACATAGTAAGTCCTTAATAAATGTTTATTTATTGATTGAATGATAAGAGATGTCCAAGGAATCCAAGTTTCCCTAACTCAAAGAGCAGCTTGGCTTTAAGCAGAGGGCCTAAAATAGCTCCATGATGGTGGATAGAGATATCTCACCAAATGGGGGCTAAGTCCCCCTAGAGGCACAGAGAAATGTCCCCTGGACAAAGTTCATAGACTGAAAATATTGTTACAGAGAGGAAGGATAAGGCCAATATAGGAACATTTTCAGGGAAAATCCCTAGCCCCAGTGAGGACTACTCTGTAAAGGACTAGCTATATCAAAAGGCTTCCTTCCAGTTCAAAGACAACAGAAGTCCAAATCACCCTCAGAACTTTGAACTACAATTCTCAGAATGACGGTGAATAAATTTTCAATAACTCTAGACACAAGAAAAGAGACAGGGTAGAAATGGGCAAGGCTAAAACCTCAGAAAGGCCTAGGTGAGTTCAGTCATTTCTTCCCTTCCAGAAAAGAGGAGAGAAAAGAAGATGGAGCACCTGCTATGCAGAGTGTCATCCACTAGTACTAAATATAAAAGAAAACAAAGGGGACTTTCATGGGACAGCATATTATTTTTCTTCAAGATCTTGCAAAAGTGTTGGGGACAAAGAGAGTTTCTCCATTGTATGAAGAATAAAAGCTGAAAGTAAGCTTATAAATTCCCTCATCTACCAACTCTATCTATTACAGAGGAGGAAACTGAGTCTTCAGAGTATCATAGCCAATAAGTTGCAAAGTTAGGATTTGAACCCAGATCACCAACTCCTAGCCTGTATGTAATGTTACAGCCCCTGCTGTAACATTAACATGACCAGCATCTACGTTCAGTGAGTGAGTGAGAGAAGCAATGGAGGTGACTAGGGGAGTCTGGCAAAGTTGACTCAGGTCGGCCCCCGAAGTCAGTATGCTGGGCTCACCCCCCTGTTCAAATAGATCCCCCCGCAAAGGTCTCAATCCCAAACCACATCCAAGGGTTGATCAATGATGCCTCTGCACCATGAGGTTTTATGGTTTACAAAGCTGCTTCCTCACAACAGCCTTGTGAGGCAGGCATTATAAGGACTATTACCTCCATCTCAAGGACCATGAAACTGAGGCCCAGGGAATTAAGTATCTTGCCCAAGGTTATAAAACTATTAAGTGGTAGAGCTCTGAGTCTTTTAACCCAGGTCTTTTAATTTCATAGAATCATAGGATTTAAATTGAGAAGAACTTTAGATTTACAAAGCATACTATTTTCACTTTTTTGTGACTGTTTCCTTTTGGTCTGTTTCTTCTTTCACAACATGACTAATATGGAAATGTGTTTTACATGATTGCACATGAATAAACTATGTCAAATTGCTTTTGAGGGGGAAAGGAAGAGGGAAGGAGAAAATATGGAACTCAAATTTTTTTTAAAATGGATGTTAAAAATTGTCTTTCCATGTAATTGGAAAAAATAAAATACTATTTTTTTTTTTAAAAAAAGAACTTTAGATTTAGATGGCTCTGTTGGTCAGCTAGTATAACCCCATCATTTGATAGATGAAGCACTGAGGCCTGGAGAGATTAAATAACTTATTCAAGGACATAGGATCATAGGAAGGCAGGAAACAAGCCTTTTTGATGTGCCTACTGTGTGCCAAGAACTGTGCTAAGTGCTTTACAAATATTATCTCATAACAACATTAGAAGGTAGGTGCTATATTTATTCCAGTTTTATAGTTGCAAAAACTGAGGAAACAGGTTAAGTGGCCCAGGATCATCCAGCTAGTGAGAGTCTGAGGCTGGGTTTGAACTCATCTTCCTGACTCCAAACCTAGTGCTTTATCCACTGTACTACATAGCTGCCTATAGTGTTAAAAGGGATCCTCGAGGCCATATAATCCTATGTAATCATTTTTACAAATTAGGAAACTGAGGCCCAGAGAGATGGAACTCCTTGCCCAGGGTCACAAAGGCAATAAAGAGCAAGAGCCCTTGTCTGAATCCAAATCCATCATTGTGTCCAACCTACCATAATGAATCCAGAGCCCTTTCCATTATACCATGCTTTCAATCTTAAGATGCATATTGAAATTAGAAAGAAAAAATTGACTAGAGGTACACAGCCTGAGCTCCATCACAGTGCCTGCCGAGAAGGGGCAGTAACATGAGGAAAAGGGAAGGGAATATTTCAAGTATCAAACAGTGCACCAGGAGGAGACAGAGGCAGAGCCAGCTCAACACTGTGCAGTGATGGAAAGAAGGGGCAGAAAAGTAGAGGATCAACTGGGGAGAATTCTCAGTGCAGGTTTTGGAGAGAAAACAGGTGCAAAAAGCAACACGAACAGTAAAATAAAAGGAGAGAAATATGTGAATGATTTAGGGATTTGGAAATTATTGTTAGAATTAAGAGACCTTAATGCTGGCCCTAGTTCTAAATGACTCTGTGACCTGAGCAAGTCCCTTAACCTCTATGGTCCCCACCTCAGGGGTTGGCCTAGACTAGATGATCCATGAGACCCCTTCCTGCTCCAAAATTCAGTTGTTGGGTGACAAAAGGAAAGCAATCATTATTGATCAACTTCTGCTTCTAACTGTCCTATACATTGGGCATATATAAGACTTATATAATATAAGTATTAAGGTACTGAGAGGCAATGAATTGACACGGTCAGAAGACAGCTTGTGTATGTATCCGCCCGTGCTGGAAGGGAGTAGTAGAGCTGACCAACGGAGAATTATTTTGTGGCTCATTGCTTTTCAAGTCCTAATATTAAGAAGGCAAAAGAGGACAACAGTTGGGCAGTGGAAGGCATGGACTACCTATGATGAAAAATGGGTAGGAAAGAGGTTCTGAAAAACAAAGGTATAAAAAAACGGAAAGGAATTACTTTTTAAAAGGGGCAGCTAGGTGGCAATATCAGGCCTAGACTCAGGAAAACTTGAATTCAAATCTGACCTCAGACATTTACTAGCTGTGTGACCCTGGGCAAGTCACTTAACCCTGCCTGCCCCAGTTTGAACATCTGTAAACTGAGCTGGAGAAAGAAATGGCAAACCACTCCTGTATCTCTACCAAGAAAACCCCAAATGGGGTCACAAAGAGTCAGACATGACTGAAACAACTGAACAACTTTTTAAAAAAGACCTAATGGAGGATAATGAAAAACAAAGACAAAGAAATATAAAAAAGTGTCTAGAGATAAGGACAGATTCATAGATGAAAATGCTAAAAAATTACTCTTGAATCCTAGAGCTGGAAGATAGGCAGCTCAAAGGTCATCTAGCCTAATATCTACCATGAGCACAATGGGGCCGGGGCAAGGAGGTAATAGCTATTGCCAATCGCCCCAATAGTGACACCAGCTTCTTTCCCATTCTGAAGTTGTTTTTAAGCCATAGTTCATGAGATCACGGATCATAGGAACAACTGAGTTGCCCTGGTCATTTTATAGATGAAGAAACAGGACCAGAGAGTTTGTGAGCTGCCCACGGTCACACTGGTAGCAAATCAGTTTGAATCTTGATCCTCTGATTTTAAAATCAGGGCAGCCTTTCCACGAGACCAGACAAAAGGAGGGAGTGAGCCAGGGCTTCTGGGTTTATATTTAACCTGACTCATTAAGCTGTGGTAATAGAGCTGTATGTTTTGGAGGGAGAGATATTGAGAAAGACACATGAGACCTCTTTGGGGCAAAGCAGCACAGCTTTGGAGAATCTTGTTACCTGTCTGATTTTCCCTGCCTGTCTGTGCTTTTGTTCCCCAAGGAAAGTCCTGGGCACTGGGCTGTGCTCTATGCTGTTTAAAGTCTCAGACACAAACCACGTCAAGAGGTTGATCAATGGTGACTCTGTGTCATGAGGTTAACAATAGCTGAATCTTAGATAAATCTTTGTTTAATTGAATTGAATCAACAACACTTTCTGAGCCCTACCCTGTTTGCTCTGCCATGTCAGTGTCATAGGTCAGGGTTCTCGGGAATCCAAAGTCTTAAAACCCTGATCCCTATCACAAAGTGTGAATCCTAAGTCAAGCTATAACTATGGAGGGGCAACAACAGTGAGAAATTGACTGATAATAGAACTGTCTGGGGGCACTTCCTCCCCTGACCATGCCCATCCTAGTTCTGCCATGGTACCGGTACAAGATTCATCCTGAGACCACCAGCTTGGGAACACACCTCCTCTTCACACACACCCCCACTTCCAAAGTGAGCCTGCCCCTTCCCAACTCCCCAGCCACAGCTTCTAGCCCCGGCTACAGAAATCACTAGCTACGGTTCTCATCTTCTCCACAGCATCCCTTGGAAATAGTCCTCCTGCTTTTGTTTAACTGCCTCCAATGAGTGGATACTCACTCTCTGCTGAGGTAGCTCTCCCCATTTTTGGACAGTTCTAGTTTTGAAGCAGTTTCCTGTTAGGTCAAGCTAAAATCTGCCTCCCTGTAATCTTTAGGAGACTGTAAGAAATTGGAGAGTGAGGTTCAAACAGAGAAAGTCAGTAGGACATTTGACATAACAAGATCCTGGTGAAAGATAGTATCAAATTGTCCATTGAAGAGGCAGTCCCTTCTAACCCAAGGGAAGTGTGTAGGAAAGACAGGAAAGACTGATATCCAAGAGAAAACCCTTAGAACCAGTACCCTAAAAAAGTGAGTGAGCTAAGGCCACTAAGAATGAGTTTATGGCCCCTTATTAAGAGAAAAAAAGAACCTCCCTCTTCTTTGCAGAGGTGAGGGACTGTGGGGATGGAATATACTGTCAGATATGATTGACACCTTCACTGATCTTCCTAAACTGTCTCCCCCACCCTTTTCTCTTTTACTCCTTGTCACAAGGGATGACTTGCTGGGTAGAGGAGGGAAATGGCTGTATTCAAAAAATAAACAAAACAAATAAAAACAAACAGTATAAACTCCAAATGACCTTTTAAGATGAAAAAAAAATAGCAGAAAGGATGAGCAAACAACCATGACCTTGAATATAAAGAGTCTCTCTAGGACAGTAGAAAGTCCAACACAAGTGAAAGACACCAGAAGAGGAATTAACTGGAAGAATAAAGTGGACTCTGGAAAAGAAAGGGCAGAACAGGAAAGTTCAAGTTCATTGTCTTTCTAAGAAAAGAAAGTCACATATTGAATTGTTGGTGGGTGTACTTCTGGTTTGGAAGTGGGGGAAATGCTATACATATATAAATAGATACAAATATAAATAAATGGAGAAATACATAAATAGTATGTAGGAAATAATCTGTATATAAATGCATGTATATAGATAAACACATAATAAACATATATGTGTGCGTTTAACATGTGAATGCAAAATGGAATTTTAAAAAATCCTAATAGAGTTGCAAGAGAAGAAAAGCCAGTTGACCAAGAGACTTTTCATGCTCACTGATTTGGCCGTGCTGTTAGCATCCGTTAAATTTTTCACCTTTGTTGACCCTACTCAAGTTATTGCCCTAGAGAGAGTTCATGCTTTGTGTGAAGTATCAGGATGTTAAGGTTGTGTATATTTGTTACAAGAGTTTTGTTTTCCTCTTTTTCTTCTTGGAGGAGAGGTGAGAGGAAGAGAAAATATAAGCATGTTCATTGAAAAAAATTAGTTATAAAAAAGACAAGATGATCTGAGATCTGATCTCTGACACAGGAATGGTTGAGAAAAAAAGGGCAGGACTCACAAAGTGTTATCAGTTCAGTTCATTCAATTCAACAAGGAAGGGAACTGGACTGTACAGTTCTTCAAGGTCCCTTCCAAGCCTAATAACAACCTTTAGTCAATAAACATTTGTTAAGTTCCTGCTATGTGCCCAGGAACTAAATGCTAGGGATTTAAAAAAGGCGGGGAACAGAATACAGTTTCTGTTCTCAAAGAGCTCATAGGAGAGAATACTTCTACTCCTACTAGTAATAGTAATAGCAGTTCATATTTCTATACTGCTAAAAGGCTTAAAAAGCAGTTCTTATATAAAATCCTTAGAACATAGGGAGTGCAAGGGTTCTTAGCTCAGTCTTTTGGAAAAGCAAACTAAGAATCAAAAGGTCTAATTTGTTTTATGCTTTAAAGCCTCATGTTGTGCCAAATATTTCATAGAATGAACCACTGAGTCTCTTGAAAGCCTATTAACGACTTGTTTCTTGTCCTTGTAGCTCACCAGAGTTCCTGTTGAGTCCTGTAGTCAGTATCGAAGCTGCAGTGAGTGCCTTGGCTCAGGAGACCCCCACTGTGGTTGGTGTGTACTTCATAACACGTGAGTATTACTGTTCAGCTGTGTCCTGCTTCCTGCTTTCCTCCACAATTTCTCGTCCTCTTCTTCTTCCCATCATTCCTGTCATTCTTCCCTCCCTCCTTGCTTTCTCCCCTGTTTTTCTATTTTCTCCTCTGCTCTCCCTTTATGTCTATCTATGGCTACATAATTTCTTCTCTTCCCTCCCTGTTCATTTGCCCTTTTTACCTCCACTTAAGAGCTGGGACCATATAGAAGATAAGAAATAGAAAGCATCTGACAAAGGGAATAGTCCAATTAGAATGTCAGAACAGCGACGTGTTTGGGAGAAAGAAGTGGTTCTGAGAGTGGGTCTGGATCACTTTATTTAATCCTATTTATTTCAACCAACATTTGAGTATCAGGTGAAGAAACGGAGTTTTTAACCTGGAGAAGAGGAAATTTGGTAGCTGGAGGCAGCTCTAGGTGGCTCAGTGGATAATGTGCTGGATTTGGAGTTGCAGAAGACCTGAGTTCGAATCCGGCCTTAGACATTTACTACCTGTGTGATCCTGGGCAAGTAATCTAACTTCTCTGTGCCTCAGTTTCCGTGTTTATAAAGTGCGGATGATAGTAATAGCACCAGCTTCCCAGGGTTTTTGTGAGGACAAAAGGAGATAATGCTTTGTGAAATGCTTTGCAGACTTTAACGTGCTCTATAAATGTTTATTGTGATGATGATCACCATCACCATCATCTTCATTGTTATTGGGAGGGGAATGAGGAGGTGGGGAGGTCAGACTGGATTTGATTGGCTCCAAATAGGAAATGTGGGAGAAACGTGAAGATGTAGATGTAAAAGGCAATCACTGTGTACAATGCATGAAGTTATGGCAAAGTTACAAGTTAAGAAGCTGGCCCCATGGCCCCATACCTGCCTTGGAGGAATTTGAAGTGTCACTTACAGATAATAGACACCTAAATGATGGTACCCCAGAAAAAAGGCAAGTGGAAATGTATGTTAATTTGTGTAAATATATGCCTGATGAAGACAGTGGGGAGTAGCTGGGGTGCTCATCAAAAAAGAGGCAGTAATGAATGGAAATCAGCTCTGCTTAGCCTAAGAAAGTTTCACAGAGGGAGTGATCTAGTAGAATTTTTCAGGTCAGGCAGAGAGTTGGTCTTTTTCCCAGCTTAGCATTGCTGAACATCCCTGGGTGCACTCGAGCCTCCAGAAAGGGTCCAGGATTCCCTGTGCCTAGAGCCCTTCCAACAGTCAGTCCATCAACAAGCATTTTTTAGTCTTTATAATGTGTTGGCCATTGTACTGAGCATTGAGGTTACAGATAAGGGCAAAAACATGGTCCATCCCTCAGGAAGCTCACATTTTAATGAAGGAGACAAGATGCAAACAAATATGTACATAGAAGATTATATATACACACACATATGTGTGGGTATGTATGTGGTAAGTGGAAGGGATTCTCAGATCGAAAGCAGTAGCTCTAATGGGTGAGGGGAGGAAAAGGAAGGAAGGCAGGAAAGACTTTCTGCTGGAGGTGGGTAGTGCTCTGGACCAGGGCCTTCTGGCTAATGGCCAGCCTGGAGAAACCTGGATTTTCAGAGGCTTTGAGCCTGCAGAGTAAGGAGGGCCCAGCTCCTCATTGCTGCAGGCTTATACACCTGACACCATTCATAGGTGATTAGTAGGGCTGTCCACACACTGTCACCTGATGCCTGTGGGACCCAGGAGTGAGTTTCCATGTCAGCTTTGATCCCTGCCAGGTGGTTCTCCCATAATCCCTAGAGAACACTGTGCTCTTGTGAGCAACAGTAGCATGGCAGCTCTGAAAAGGCAGAGAGATCTACCCCAGGGAAAAGATATAACCAACCTAGACTTGATGCTTGTTAATTAAAGAAAAAAAAAAACCCTCAAGTTTTAAAAAATGAATGAATAATACCTTGGCATTTCAAGAGTTTCCAAACATTTTATATTCATTATCTAATTTGATCCTAATAACTCTGTATGATAGACAGAGAAGGCATTATCTCTCCCATCTTAATGATGAAGGAATAGTAGATATCAGAATAGAATCGAAGAATCACAAAATCTTCAAGCTCATAGGTCATCTGGTCCTATTACTAAGTGAAACGGGAACCCCCCACTACAATATTCCCAACAAATCACACAACTTCTTCTTCTTTTGGAGGGGGGAAGGCAAGGCAATTGGGGTTAAATGATTTGCCCAAGGTCACACAGCTAGTAAGTATGTCAAGCGTCTGAGGCCATATTTGAACTCGGGTCCTCCTGACTCCAAGGCCAGTGCTATATTCACTGCACCGCCTAGCTGTCCCCATCATACAATTTCTGTTCAAATACTCCTAGTAGTGGCAAATCACCCCCTAAAGTAGACCAGAATCTGGGTTTTCTGGTGCTTAATCTGGTGTTCTTCTGTCCAGGACAAGATCTTCCCCATTTAAAGGATCCCTTATTAGTTAGAGAAAGCTTAGTTAGAAATGGATGGTAGAAGTCCTAAGCACTGTTTCTAACGGGGGCTTAATTTCCCCATCCATACTATCAGGATTATAAATAATCCCTGCCATCTACAAAGTCTGGGTTATCAAGGGAAATGGAATTAGGAATTTGTCTTGACTTTGTTACTAACTTGCACTATTTGTGGTCCTAGTTTCCTCACATGAAAAAAAAATAAATATATTTACATATTTAATATATAATATATATAAAATATAATATATATAATAAAGCATATTTTATTAGAATTTTGTTAGGATAAATTGGGATAATGGATGTAAAAAATGTGAAAAAGTCAAAATACATTGTAAATGCAAGATATTACTGGTACCAAGCCTTTGAGTTGAGACCTCTCTGGGCCTCAGTTTCTTCATTTATACAACGATGGCACTAGACTAAATGTCTTAAATATTTTTCTTCTTTAAACTCTGTTATTCCATGATTACTTTTCCTTAAATTTTATTTATCAATATCTTTTGTTTTTACATCACCTTTATTTTCAAATATATCCTTCCTTATCCCACCCCTAGGGCTAATTCCTTGTATTAAAAAAGAAAGAAGAAAAACCTGTTCCACAAAGCTATGACAGTCACCTACTACAATACTATGTAAAATAACACAGTCCCCCATCTCCACATGGGAGATGGGGCATATTTGCATTTTCCCATCTCTTCTTTGAGGTCTATATAACTCTTTTTATATAGGCATCAGTTTGGTTTTGTTGGTGATAGTCTTTTCATTTACATTGTTATGGTTGTGTGTGTGTGTATGTGTGTGTGTGTGTGTGTGTGTGTGTGTGTGTAGTTTTTCTGGTTCTAATTATTTTATTCGGCATCAGTTCATATATCTTCCCATGCTTCTCTGAATTCTTCATATTCATCATCTCTTGCAGTGTTCCTACTACATTCATGCACCACACTCTGCTTAGCTATTACCTAATTAAGGGGTTTCTACTTCCTAGGTCATGAATTCTTTTCATCCATTCAGCAAAACTCTTGAGTACCTACTGTATACATGACTTTGTAAGATAAGTAAGATAATTGGAGAAAACAAGTCACTAGGAAAGGGCTCATTGTGCAAATTTTTCAACAGAAAGAAATTCACTTCTCCTAGAAAGACCTACCTGCTGAGGTTACGGATTGATAGAGTCAGGACATTAAGGCCAGGAGAGATCTTAGACTTAGGGACCTAGTCCAATCCTGTCATGGAGTCCACTGATCAGAGAGCGAAGGTGGAGAAGAGCAGCTTGATGAAACTTTCTCATCTATTTTTTTGTTCTCATTTTTTAAATAAGCCTCTCACTCCCAGCATGATTGTTCTTACTTTCTTCCTGCTGCTAAAATGAAAGCCAGCCAAACCTTAGATGATGAGAACAAATTGGAAATAAGTTGCCTGGGGGTGTCAGGAGAGAGCTGGGGATAAGGGGTTAAAGGGAGAAGTTTGCAAAAGAGTGAACCCTCTTAAAAAAGGACTCACTTGGGGATGTGAAAGCAAAATAATCTAGTTATGAGGAGCCAGTGTCCTCACTACAGGGTAAGAAGAAAGAATACAGGTAAAGACTTTACAGCAATCAAGAGAATGGGAGGCTTTGATAAATGAGTTTTCTCTTCCCTTGATAATATCAGTCTCCATCCCCCACATCCCTACTCAGTCCATAATCTACTCCTTACCTTAAACTACATTATCTTTTCAGTTTTCAGATATCCTAAATGTCAATATTTCTGTAGGTGACCCATAGAAGGGAAAGGGAGAGATATTTATTAAGCACTGAGTATCTATAAGATACTGAACTAGTATCTTAGAGTCTAGAAACAAAAATCACCTATTCTTTCTGGTGATGAAACCACTGTTCCTCAGACTCAACATCTGTCAGGGAACCTCAATGGAGTTAAAAGAAAAGGAGCTGATATCTTGGCTCTGACCCTTAACTGGTTGTAACTGTGATCGTGGACAAATCACTGAATTCTCCCCAAGCCTCATATACATGCATCATGGGGAATATTGATTTTTTTTTTGCTTTTTGGAGGGCAATTTGGGGTTAAGTGACTTGCCCAAGGTCACACAGCTAGTGTTAAGTGTCTGAGGTCAGATTTGAACTCAGGTCCTCCTGACTCCAGGGCCAGTGCTCTATTCGCTGCACCACCTAGCCACCCCTAGGAGTATTGTTATTGTGAAAACATACTTGATATGTTATAGCATCATGATTTCTACTCTCTTCCACTGATTTTTGATCATGGATAAAAAAGTTGAGTGGTAGTGACCATGAGCTAATGAAGAGAAAGATGGAAGAAGGATGGATGACTAGGAAATGTGTGT
>WOXC01009245.1:0-153335 GCA_011680675.1 Gymnobelideus leadbeateri | reverse complement strand
ATGACTTCATTGTCTATGGTACCTTTCAGCAAGACATTGTTTCCTTTTTAAAAATCTCTTTTAATTAGATATATTTTTGCTTTTTCTTTGTCTTAGATTATGATTGCTACCTGTGGTTTTTTTTTTTTTGTGGTTGTTTTGCTCCAGTCCTTACCTTTACCCTGTGTGTATCTCTCTGCTTTAGATGTGTTTCTTGTAAACAACATATTGTGGGATTTTGGTTTTTAATCCATTTTGCTATCATCTTATGTTTTGTGTGTGAGTTCATTCCTTTCATATTTATAGTTATGATAACTTGTGTATTTTCCTCCATGCTATTTTTTGCTTGTTTATCCATCCTCCTTTTACTACTTGCCTTTTCCTTTTCATAATGTTTTACTTCTGATCACTGCATTTTGTCCTTTTATGGTCTTCCCCTTCCATCTTCTATTTTCCTTGTTTTTTACTTCCTTATAGGGTAATAGTTTTTTATATCCAATTGAGTGTGAATGTTATTTCCTATTTGAGCCAATTTTGATGAGAATAAGTTTTAAGTTTTGCCTCCCCACCATCTGCCTCTCCATTATAATAGCTCTGTCCTTCCTTTTTTGTGTGGGATAATTTACCCCATTTACTCTCCCCTTATTCTTCCAGTGCAATTTTCTTTTTCAACCCTTTATTTATTTATTTTTTTGGGGGGGAAATCATCCTATCAAAGTCACCTTATATCCACACCCTCTGTCTACATATACTCCTTCTAATTGCTCTGATATTAATAAAGTTAAGTTACAAATATCTTGCCAAATAGAAATATAAACACTTTAACCTTACTGAATTTGTTTTTTCTTTCTTGTTTCTTTTTTTTAACCTTTTTGTGTGTCTCATGAGTCTTATATTTGGAAGTCAAATTTTTTATTCACCTCTTGTCTTATGATTAGAAATGCTTGGAAGTCTTCTGTTTCATTAAACATCTTTCTCCCCCAAAAGATTATATTCAGTTTTGCTGGGTAGGTGATTCTTGGTTGTAATTCAAACTCCTTTGCCTTCTGGTATATCATATTCCAAGTCCTCTGGTGGAAGCTGCCAAATCCTGTGTAATCCTGACTGTAGTTCCACAGTGCTTGAATTGTGTCCTTTTGACTGCTTGTAATACTTTATCCTTGACCTGTGAGCTCTAAAATTTGGTTGTGGCATTCCTGAGAATTTTCATTTGGGTATTTCTTTCAGGTGGTGATTGGTGCATGTTTTCACTTTCTATTTTATGCTGTGGTCCCAATATATCAGGGCAGTTTTCTTTGCTAATTTCTTGAAAAATGTTGTCCGGGCCTTTTTTTGGAGGGAGGGGGGAATCATGACTTTAAGGTAGTTCAATAATGCTTATATTTTCCCTCCTAGATCTATTTTTTCAGTCAGTTGTTTTTTTTTCCAATGAGAAATTTCACATTTTCTTCCATTTTATTTTTACTTATTTGATTTTGTTTTATCATATCTTGATGTCTCTTAGAGTCATTAGTTTTCAGGGGGGCAGGGTCTCACCTGTGGATTGCCCCACCCTTGGAGTCTTGCTGTAGGCCTTACTCCTCTACCACTCCATTGAGACAGACCTTCCCTGCTGGTCTGGTGAGCAGCATCCCTGCTCCTAGACCAGTTTTGAGGTGGTTTTATGGTGGTTTGGAGGATTCAGGAGGGCTTCAGAGGGTTACTTCTTCACTCTGCCATCTTGGGACCAGAATTCTTCCTTATATTTTTAATAATAGCTCATTTGCTATTGATAGGAGATAAATATTTATTCTTAATCATAGTATTCTTCCCTGGGATATTTAAAAAACACAGTTTTTCTGCAAAGGTCCCTGTACAGTTGTAGGCAGCTAGATATACCAGAGGACTTTCAATGAAGCCTTCCTTCTCCATGGTTAAAAATAGTAGCTTGATTTGAATATTTGTTTTCTTACTCTCTGAGGAATTCACTTCCAGAATCTTGGTTCTTAGCCTAATGGCCTCAATTACTACTACTGAAAAGACCAATGTGATTTGAGAGAACACTTCCTCCAAAATTTGCTTCTTAAAAGTGAGTTGATCAGAGGCAATTGGAGCTCTGCTTAGAAGCCTGCTTTTGTGTTTGAATATATACTATATTGTTACTAGAAATGTCCCTAAAAAATGATGGTATTATTTTCCTTTATTCCAAAATACAAGTAACCCCTTACTTATGAACTTGACTTGGGAACCACTTATACATATGAATAGGAAATGGAAGACATCTGGAGAATGTGTGTCTTCTAGCTCCACTCCCCAAGTTAGGGGGTGCAGGAAAGCTGTCCTTTGTATATCTGGAAATTAATTCACTCAACAGATATTTAGCAGTCATCAGTTATACCACAGTACTAGGTGTTATGGTGGATAAAAATAACTTTGGAGGATACATGGAATGATGGTAAAATTACTAGACTGAGAGTCAAGAGACCTAAGTTTCTGTTCTAGCTCTACCATGACTTGTTTACATGGGACCATTTATGTCACCTCATGAGGTATAAATTTCTGCATCTATACGGCGAGAGAGTTGGACCTGGTGATCTTTAAGATACCTTCCAGTTCTAAAATTCTGAGATTCTATTATAATGACTCTGCCCTCAAGAAACTTATAATCTAATTGTGAGGTTTTGACAGATAGACACAGAGTTGAATGCCAGTCCTCTGCCATTGTACCCAAGGGAATGTGTTCTTGAAAGTCTCGGTAGATTCTTGGAATGCATTTTTTCATTCATGCAACGTTTTTAAAATCAGGCATGCTTAAATACCTCTTTTTAAAAATAGCTCTGTCCGGCAGTATAGCTCTTATTGGGAAACTTTGCCACCATAGAGAGAACCAGTATAGGAGACATTTCATTGTAGGATATTGATGCCCTCACTCTTCTAATAGGCAGTAGCTTCCCAGCATTTTGAACATCCTACCTCTTATAATCATCCCTCCCCTTAACCTCAGTTGATGTGTGACTGTGCCTTCCTAATTTTCAGGGAGTCATGTTCTTCCACCACTGGCCCATGGCCTATCTTTCAGTTGGGCTTATACTTTTGTCTTCCTGCATGAGCTCTAGGACTTCACCATTCTACCCTGGCTAACTCATCACCCTACTATAATGTGGGCATGTTGGATATTAAATAGGTTTTACTTACCTGGAAATTTAATCCCTATTCATATTGTTTAATGGAAAAAATGCCAACTTTTACAATGTATGATATAGGGGAAACACTCTTCAAGGCTGAGATTTTGGGCAAATGCTGCTTTTGTGATACACCTCTTTGACTTGGGGAAGTTACTTAAGCTCTCTGGCCTTCAGTTTCATCATCTGTGAAATGAAGACATGATAAGATGTACATCTACCAGCCTTCCTCCCTTGCCAAAAAAATGGGTTAGACTATTGGCTTCCTAGTCACCTAAGGGCATAGCAAGGCCTGTTCAAGTGGATGTGGGTCCCATAAATCTTGGTGCATATCCCCAGACAAGAGCAGTCATCCCATCCTGCCCTCCTGACCAGCTGTGTGTGGACGCTGCATTTATCCAAACTTAAGTGTTACTCTATCCTCATTGGATGAATTTTTTTAATGTTACAGCTGATTGAACTTCTTTTTGTTATTTATTCAATGATCTACAAGTGCCTCATGTTGTCCCAACTTTGAACCTAAAACTAACAAAAGTATGAATCAGAATCAGGCCCCATCCATAATAGGGATACTCAACTAGTTGTCTTCTGACTCTAGATCTGTGATCCGATAATCTGTTTCTGAGTTTGTGCTGCCTACAGTGGTATTTATTTTTAATAGCCATTCCATGTATGTACTTTCATAGGACCTGAGCACATACTTGTAAAAGTTTTTTGTTTTTGTTAAGTCGATTCCTGACCTAATACTAAGAATAGATGATCCAAAGAAGTATAGTACCAGTGATGTAGTGTTAAAATTTTAGTTAAAACTTAGAATATTTCTTGAAACTTATTTCTCTTAGATTTGAACTATTTTATTTCACACCTTGTATCATTTGTTCAAAGGCATTTTATCTGTATCCTAAATGTCTATTGGCTACTGTACAAAAGTTTATATTAGACATTAGAGAATGCGAGTGTAAAGGAAAGAAAGAAAGCTACAATTAAGGGGAAGATTATCTAGGCTACATGTGGCCTATGCCTCTTCTCTTTCCTGCTCATTTGACATAAAAGAAATGAGCATTATTTCCATTAGAGTAAAAGTGAATTATTTGGGTATTTTATTTTGTAACTTAGTGAAATAAAACTCTCTAAACTTTTTTTGTTTTCAATTAGTATATATAAAGCTTTGAGCAAAGCTTCATCAGTTTCCAAAATTTAGACTTCTGATTATTCAAACAACAGTAGTTTAGCATTGGCTTAGAAATTGTTGTGATGTTTGATTATTACTCAAAATAGCTCCTAGAATTATAGTAAACACAGAGTACTTATATATCACTTACAGATAGTTCTAACATTTTGTTGTAAAGCAGTATAAAATTAATCATGTTAATATCTTAATATCTTTGCAGCACCAAAGCCATTTACAGATGTAAGTATTGTGATGAGATCTGCAGGACACTCACAAATATCACGTATTAAGTAAGTATCCTACAGAATTCAGAATTGTATACCTTGATGTCATTTATAATTTTAGTTGATTTAAAGATTAATCATTACTGATACCTTCTTAGCATAGTAAGAACTAGAATTTTTTTAAACTTTTATTTTCTAAAAATAGTTTATTTATGCATTTGGGGGTGGTTTATTAGTGCCTTCACTTCCCAATACTATAGAGCACTTTCCTTTATAATACCAACAACAGCCAAGCAAAGTCATCTGATAGAGCCATCACTATGCTTTTTGCAGCTGTAATACAGCAGCTTTCTCTCAAGAGGTAGATCATTGAGGCGGCTAGATGGTGCAGTGTATAGAGCACCGGCCCTGGCGTCAGGAGGGCCCGAGTTCAAATCCAGCCTCAGACACTTCACATTTAATAGCCATGTGATCTTGGGCAAGTCACTTAACCCCAATTGCCCTGCCCTCCCCCCTCCTAAAAGCAAAAAAAGAAAAAGAACGAAAGAAGTGGATCATCTATCAGAAGCAAATTTTGATCATCACTTTTTATCTTGATGTGTTTTCCTTTCATTACATCATCATTACATCATCATGTTCATTGTATCTGTGTGTGGGTATTTTCTTTAGTGTGCATCAGCTCATACCTGTCTTTCTATATTTCTTTGAATTCTCCATATGTCATTCTTTACAATGTACAACATTCCATTAAAATCACAGCACCTGCCCGTGGGCACCTAATTTGTTTCTATTTTTTGCTACCACAAAAAAATATATTGTGAATATGTTAGCATATATGGAACTGTGTATATTTGTCTTCCTGGGGTATTGGTTGAATAGTGGGATCACTGCTTCCAAAGTAGTTGCAGGATGTTGCAGTTCCACTAGCAGTGTAACCCACCATATTTGTGAAACACCTTTTTTCCTACAGCTTTTTTATCATTGACTTTATCTTCCTCCAAATGTGACCACCTCTATCACTCTTCTATTTTAAATTTTGCTTGGGATGAGAGAATCCAGGGAACCACCATAAATACACTTGGTGTACGTTACTTCTGGCATAATTCTAAGACCAGGAAAACTTCCTTTGACACTCAGCAGCTGACTTCCTGATGTCTAAAATTGAGCTCAGCATCCTTCTCTCCAAACTAGTATCTTTCCTCTTCCTGAAATTGTCTGTTTCTATCAAGGGCACTGCTGTTCTCTCCAGTCACCTGGATTTACAGCCATTGTTTGTGAATCCTCATCCTCCTTCATTCCACATACTCAGTCAGTTGTCCACCTCCACAGCATCTCTCAAATTCTTTCCCTTCTCTTTCCTCACATGGATACCATCCTAATTCAGGCCTTCATCTCCTCTTTCCTGGATTATTACAGTAGCCTTCTCTTCAATTCCTCTTCAACATAGCGGTCAAAGTGATTTTCTTTAAGTATATGTCTAATCATCTCATTCCCTTTCTCAGTAAAGTCCAGGGATTCCCTTCTTCCTCTGATCAAATATAAGTATCTCTGTTTAGCTTTTAAAGACCTTCATAAGAGAGCCTCACCTAACTTTCTGACTTTATATCCATTATGCATCACTCCTCTTCCCATACTCTGTGTTCAGTCCTTATTGACTTTCTTGCTAATCCTCACATATAACACTCCATTCTCCTTTCTCTGTGCCTTTTATTGGCTTTCTTCAGTGCCTAGAATGCCATCTAAAATTTTCTTCAAGCATAGCCTGTTACATGCAGCCTTTCCTTATTCCCCTAGCTATTAGTGCCCTTCTCTCCTACTCCCTAAAAAATTTACTTCTTACTTATTTTGCATTTGTTTGTTTATTAATGTATTGTCTCCACTAAGGAGATGGGAGTTCCTTGAGGGCAAGAATGTTTTATTTTTGCTTAATACCCAGCTTAGCAAATGCTTGTTCTTTGTTTTTTTGATTGATTCCTTATTAGGCAACTCCTGCTTTTCTCGTCATTTGTCTCATATTTCTATTGCCCAGACTGCTGTTCGGTAGATATTCAACTACTTAGTTTCATATTTCATCTTTTTTTTTTTTTGTTCCCAACTTGACTTGAAGACCCTATCCTTTATACTCTCATGTAATAATTACATGATCAGCAAGATGACAGCATCAGAATTTCTTCCTCAAAATTCTTGCCTTAGCCAAAATTTTTACTGCTCCTGCTCATGAGATAGATAATTAGTTTATAGATGCCCTCTTGGTCTCCCTTGCTTACCTGTAAATAAGGTAAGGGCAGCAGAGACCTCTTTACCACTCTTATCTCCTATCTTTCAGGCCTCTCTACTTAACCCCTTCAGTTCCCATCTGGCCAGCTAAGAATGATTACTGGCAACTGGGTGAAATTTATGTAGCCCTTGAAGATTATCAAAGCACTTTACAGACATTTTCTTAATTGATCCTCACAACTTTTGCTAACCTTATTTTATGGGTGAGAAAACTGAAGCCACTTTATGTGACTTTTCCAGTCACATAGTTAGTAAGCATCATCTAAGGAGGGTTTCCAGTCCAGGTCTTTGTGACTCCCAACATTGGCAATCCGTCTACCATATCATGTTTTCATGAGAGGAAGAAAGCTTGATGATGATGTAGAACAGGGTTTCTAAAATTCTTTGGTCTTAGGACTGATTTTGTATTTTTAAAATTCATTGAGCTTCTCAAAGAGCTTTTGTTTATGTGAATTATATCTATTGATTTTCACTGTATTAGAACTTAGATATTTTGAAAATTTATTCATTTAAAAATAATAACAAGCCCATTACATTTTAAAGTAGACTTTCTTTAATAATTATTTGGTGCTTATATTGGACAAATACAAGCAAAACATCAAATCCAGTGGTAAGGCAAAGAACAATTCTCCAGATGATAGATTAACTCAGTCTTCATATTTGCAGTGAAATCTTTAATTTGCTGATCATGTACCCTGGGGAAAACTTCACCATACACTGATGAGAGAATGAAAGTAAAAAGCAAATAACATCTTAATATTATTGTGATGTTTGTAAAATGCTTTGCTAACCTAAAAGTATTATATAAATGCTAATTGGTTTTTTTGGTTTGTTTTCTTTCTTTTTGGAGGGCAATTGGGGTTAAGTGACCTGCCCAAGGCCACAGGGCTAGTTTTTGTGTTAAGTGTCTAAGTTCAGATTTGAACTCAGGTCCCCCTGACTCCTGGTGCTTTTATTCACTGCACCACCTAGCCACCCCCATAAATGCCAGTTGTGATGATGATGATGATGTGACAATGGGTAAAAAGTTTAATCTTTCTGAGCTTCAGTTTCCTGATCTGTAAAATAGCCATAACAATAGTTGCTTTATTTAAAAATGTTGATGTGAGGAAAGCTCTTTGAAAAATTTTTAAATGCTACATATTGTTAAATGCTACAGTAATCGTTATCATACTTTTATTATTTTGTTCTTATCTCTATGCTTACTGTACCCTACAATGACTTAATATAGTTGCGGTCATAACATTGAATTTGTATTTATTAAATTTCTGATTAATTTGTTGAGGTCTCCTTTGGTTTAAAAGTTCTGTTCTTGATGCACTCAATTGGTATTCAATAAAAACTTTCTGCATTCTCATATAGGTATTTTAAAGTGTTGATACAAGAAATGGACCTCAGATTAGATCTTGGATTTCTTTATGCTCTGGCAGATCTCATGGCGGAAGCTGAGGTGACTGAAAAACATGAGGTATGAAAAATTGTTATTAAAATTGAGTGAGGTTGGGGCAGCTAGGTGGTGCAGTGAGTAAGAACACCGGCCTCGGAGTTGGGATGACCCGAGATCGAATCCGGCCTCAGAAAATGAGCACCCACACATAAATAATGACTGGCCGTGTAACCTTGAGCAAGTTACTTAACCCCAATTGCTTTTTAAAAAAAAAAATTGAGTGAGGAATTAGAAGCAAAAGTAATTAAGTACCTCATTCAGACTGAATCTTTTTTAAAAAAACATTTATGAGGGGCGGCTAGGTGGCGCAGTGAATAGAGCGCCGGCCCTGGAGTCAGAAGGACCTGAGTTCCGAGCCGGCCTCAGACACTTAATCCACACAAACAAAAACCTAGCCGTGTAACCTTGGGCAAGTTACTTAACCCCAATTGCCCTAAAGGGGCGGCTAGGTGGCGCAGTGAGTAAGAGCGCTGGCCTCGGAGTTGGGATGACCCGAGATCAGATCCGGCCTCAGAAAATGAGCACCCACACATAAATAATGACTAGCCGTGTAACCTTGAGCAAGTTACTTAACCCCAATTGCTTTAAAAAAAAAAATTATGTTATACAATACCAATGTGTATATTGGTAGCAGTCACCTTTTCTTGATTATGGTAGCTAGTGATATGACAGAAATAACCTCAATATCAATCTAGTTAATTAGCAAGTAAAGGTAAATGTATCAAACCCAAAAGGGATCATAGAGGGTAATATAAAGGTACAGTGCTTTTCTTTATCCTTTTAGATATTATTATGGTTTTGTTGTTTATTGAGGACTTTGGGAGTTCAGGAAATTTTTTCTAGGGTATCTCCTTGGGGTACTTCAGGTGGAAAGAATTAAAAAAGAGATTAAAAGTGACAGCTATTTGTTGGCAGATAACAATAGCTGATATTTATATAATGCTTCAATATTTGCAAAGCACTTTTCATATATTATCTTACAAAAACAACTTCATTTTTGGTAATCTGTAACTCTCTTTGTTTTTTCCTACAATGGTCCAGGCATCACACACTTTTATTTGGAAGAATGATTACCTACATAGGGTCCATAAAAAACATTTTGTTACAGAGTATTATGGTAGGGAAATGTTTGTACCCATATTAACAGAATAATTATGATTAGAGGGATGTTTTTTTAAAAAAGCTTACTTCTGTAGAATTTTTTTTGGGGGGGAGTGGTGGTAATTTACTTAGCTATACAAAAATCCTACTCTATGCCTCATCTTGGTATGGGTGTAGTCTTGGATTCCTGAGAGATTTTATCAGTGGAGAATAGGTACCACAGTCTAAGATGGAAAGGCTTCAAGTATGGGCCTAATGAAACTAATTCTGCTTTCTGAAGACCAGCCATAATTAGTACAGAAAGGTTTGTCAGAAAGTTGGCCATCAGGTAATAATTTTTTTGGCCCCTAAACAGACAAGAATATAAAACAGCACTTCATTCAGTTTTGTTCCCTTCTGCCTTTACATTGATTGTGGCAAATTGTTATAAAAGGGGGAGAGGAAACCCCAGTTCTTAAAAATTTAGACCATCTGTGATACTTTTTACTTTTGGTTTTCTTACTGTATGTTCTTTATCTGAACTGGAAAGAGTGCTGGTATTAGAATCAGGGAGAACTGGATTCAAATCCAGCAAGAAATATGAGCTCACTTAGCGCACACACAAATAAAAACCTAGCCGTGTGACCTTGGGCAAGTTACTTAACCCCAATTGCCCTCCAAAAAGAAAAAAAAAGAAAGAAATATGAGCTCAGAGAGATTGTGACCAAGGTCACATAGAGTTTATGATTCCAAATCTATTATACTGTCTCTGTTGTAGCTAATTCTGTGACTGTTGTCAAGTCACTTAGACATTCTGAGCCTCAGTTTCCTTCTATATAAAATAATAATATGTATAGCACTAGCCCATCTGGGTTGTTGTGAATCTCATGTGAGGTGTATTATGTTATGTACAAGGCAAATCTTAAAGTATTTATAAATTCCAGTTATTGCTGTCATCATCTACCTCCCACTGAGCTGACAGAGTATTTGTTGTTAGTTTTTTAGTCATATCTCATCTTTGTGACTCCTTTTGGAGTTTTCTTGGCAAAGATACTAAAGTAATTTGCCATTTCCCTCTCCAGCTCATTTTATTTTATTTTATTTTTTTTTAAACAAATACTTTATTAACTGCTGTTTTACATCATTCATTTCCGCCAGATTTTGAGTTACAATCATTTTCCCCCCATTATTCCCCTACCCAACCTCCCAGAATAGCAGTCCCACAAGATATCGCTTCCTCCAATCTGCTCTCTCCCATACCTTCTCCCATACCCCCATCGACTTTTCCATTAGAGGAAGATGAATCTTTGTGTCCCAATGCCTGCATATCTTATCTCCCAATTATAGGCAAAAGAGTATTAATAATAGTATTTATATATATATTTGAAACATTTAATGTTACGATCTTGAATTTCAGATCCATTTCCTTCCTCCCTTGTCACCCATTCCTTCTTGGTATATAAGTAATTCAGTATATGTTGTACATGTCTAGCTATGCAAAACATTATCATAGTAGATATATTGTACAAGGCTGCTTATAATTCCCTCCCACTCATCCCACCCCCCACCTGGTCCATTCCCTACATGATCCTGTCCCTCTTCTATAGTGGGTACTTCCAACCTCCCCTCCCCCCAAGGATGCCCTCCCATCCATCATCCCTCCTCTCATCCCCCTTCCCCCTATCCTGCTGCAGGTTGAGATATCCCATTTAGTATGTATGTCATTTTCTCCCTGAACCAAATTCAATGTGAATGTGGTTTTGCCTTTTTAGCCTTCCTTATTCTCCCCCTCCTTTGCAACCACTTCCCTTTGCTTCTTCTACATGGGATAGTTTACCCTACCCTGTCTCTCCCCATCTCCTCTTGCCACTTTCCTCTCTCACCTCATAATTTCATCCCTTGAGTATTCTCCCTTCCCAACAAATTCAACCTATGCCCTCTATCCATATATAACTGTAACCATATACACACACATTCACATATGTATTCATATGACCACACACCCTTCTTCCATTATTTTCATAGTGAGAAAGATATCATCAGTCACAGATATTGCTTTTCCATATAGGAATGTAAATAGTTCAACTTTGATAAGTTCCTTTTGATTTCTTTTCCCTGATTACCTTCTCAGGCATCTCTTACTTCTTGTGTCTGGATGTCAAATTTTCTATTCAACTCTGGTTTTTTCCTCAAGAATGCTTGAAAGTCCTCTATTCCACTGAATGACCATATTTTCCCCTGAAACAAAATACTCAGTTTTGCTGGGTAGGTGACCCTTGGGTTCATTCCCAGTTCTTTTGCCCTCTGGAATATCATATTCCATGCCCTTTGATCCCTCAGTGTAGAAGCTGCCAGGTCCTGGGCTATTCTGATTGTGTTTCCACAATATTGAAATTGTTTCTTCCTGGCTGCTTGTAGTATTTTCTCCTTGATCTGGGGATTCTGGAACCTGGCTATAATATTCCTGGGAGTTTTCTTTTTGGGATCTTTTTCAGGAGGTGATTGGTGGATTCTTTCAACCTCTATTTTGCCCTCTGGATCTAAAACATCAGGGCAGTTTTCCTTGAGAATTTCTTGAAGGGTGATTTCTAGGTTCTTTCTTTGATCATGGCTTTCAGGTAGTCCAATAATTTTTAAATTGTCTCTCCTGGATCTATTTTCCAGGTCAGTGGTTTTTCCCATGAGATATTTCACATTGCCTTCTAATCTTTCATTTGTTTGGATCTGCTTAACAGCATCTTGATTTCTCATAAAGTCATTAGCTTCCATTTGCTCCAGTCTAACTCTGAAGGAATGAATCTCCTCAGTGAACTTTTGAGATTCTTTTTCCATCTGGCAAATTCGACTTTTTAAGGCATTCTTCTCCTAATTGCCCCTTTGGGCCTCCTTTGCCATTTGAGTTAGTCTATTTTTTAAGGTGTTGTTTTCCTCAGTCAGGCTGTTGACCCTCATTTCATACTTTTCCTGCATCCTTCTCATTTCTCTAATTTTTCCTCCACTTCTCTTATTTGATTTTTAAAGTCCTTCTTAAGGTCCTCTATGGCCTGCAACCCGCTCATGTTTTCCCCTGGGGCTTTTGGAGCAGGACTTCTGACCTCACAGTCCTTTTCCTGCTCTATGCCCCCAAAATAGGAGTCTAGGGTTGCCTTTTTCTGTTTCCTTTGCCTTGGCATGTTGCCACTTAATTACTTGACTTTTGGGCTTCTTGCCACACTATGGCTTTAAGGCCAGATAGAGGAATTTTCGTCCCGAACGTGTGGGGGGCAACTTCCGTTTCTGGAAAGCTATAAACCCACCCACAACTTCCACCCTAGATCACAATCCAGATCCAGGGAGGTTAAAGCAAGAGCGATTACCCCCCAAGACTGATCGCTGGATCTCCCCACGATTTGTAGGCTGGGAGCCGGAAATGCCTCTGAAAACTACACAGTGGCCTGTCTCCTCAGCAGCTTCTAGCCCCCAGGGGAGGGAGCTGACGCATTCCCAAATACAGGTCCCAAAGTCCATAGGACACTAACCTCTTACTTTGTCCTAGGCAAGTCTATGTTGATAATTCTGGAGTTTCCACAGTTCCTGGTGTTCTGGGGTTCCTCCAGCTGGCTGCTGGCCCTGCCGCCCTGGGGCTAAAACCTCGGCTCACGTGGACCTGGGCTCGGCTCGGCTCCTGCGCTCTGCGTGCTGCCGGCTCCCAGACCACTGCGCTGGTCCTTCCTGCAGGGTGCTGGGCTGTCCTCAGCGGGAGGTTAGCTTCTCTGTGTCGTTCTGTGGGTGCTGGGGCTCCAGAAGATTTTCAGAGTCCTTTTTTACATAGTTTGTGGAGAATCTGGGGGCAGAGAGGCTTGGACGAGCTGTTTCTACTCCGCCATCTTGGCTCCGCCCCCTCCAGCTCATTTTAAAGAAGAAAAAAATGAGGCAAACTGGGTTAAGTGCCTCACCCAGAGTCATACAGCTAGTAAGTGCATGAAGCTCATTTTGACATCTGGTTTTCTTGACTCTAGGTGTGGTCCTTTATGTACTGTGCCACCTAACTGCCCCTGTTATTGATTAATATGACAGATATTAGAGCAAATTAACTCTGCTCTTAACTTGTATTCTCCATTAGTCAGTCAGTAAGCATTTATTATGTGCTTACTATGTGCCAGGCAGTGTATTAAATATTAGAGATACAAAGGAAGGGAAAAATCCTTCCTTAGGAATTCCTGATTAGAACAGGAGCTCTAATGGAGGCATGTTAATAATTATGTGCATAAATGTAGACAGGGTAGATTGAAGTTAATCTGTGAAGGTAGAGCACTAGCATTTGGGAGAGGAGGACCAGAAAGGCCCTTCCTGCAGAAGGTGGAACTTGAGCTATTTCTTACAGGAAACAAGGTAAATGAAGGTAAATTAAAGGTTGGAAATGAGGAGAGAGGATCCAAGCATGGGGATATGCAGGGCAAAGTTGCAGATATCAGAGAGGGAATGTTAAGGAACAGCAAGGAGGCCAGTGTAGATAGATTTCGAGTACATGGAGAAGAGTCAAGTATAAACAGATTAGAAAGAAAAGTATAGTTCTGCTCCAGTACTTGGGAAGTGAGATTAATCTGTGAACCTAGCTCACTTCTGTGAGACCCCACAAGCACCCAGCCTGCCAAACTCCCCTCCCCAAAGAATTCAGACCCAGAGCAACATTAAATACCTGGAAGAGGATCAGGACCATCTTTGGAAGCAATTCCTGTCTGAGGAGAGCATGTTTTCCCATTTTTCCCTCTTCGGTTTACACAGTGACCACTCCTACTCTAAATTCTCCATGGTGACTCCAGCCTTTGGAAGACTCTATCAACCTAACTAGGGACTCTGGTATCTTTTGCCCTAGCTTCCTGCTGACATTGAGCCCCAGTTTAGAACTACTTCTCTGGTAATATCTGGAAAATTTTATTCCAGAGACCCTTGAGTTGCTGAGAATGAATGTTCCCTGGCATACCAAATCCACAGTCTCTGTGGTGGGGAGGTAATGTAACTCTGAATGTCAAGTAACTCCCCCTGTGCCCCAAGAATGGGAACCTGTCAGGGACACACATACTCTACCCTAAGATGGGCAGGATCTGAACCTCCATGGAAACCAGACTCACAGGCCAGCAATGCAGAACATGATCTGGACACTTGTACATTTTGCACAGGAATATAGGAGTCACCCATAAAGAGTGGAGAAACAATCTAGCCCTCAGTTGCCTTAGAGTAATGGAGGGGGAAGTGGAATCACATGTCATTGAGAAAGAGAAGGAAAAAGTCAAGAACATTCTTGGGGAAAGATAGGGAAAGGGGTCTTTAGAAATCAAAATAATCAGTGGGCAATTTTTAAAATCTAGAAATTTGAGGACAGTCCGAGTTGTGAAGAGTTTCACAAAGATTGTACCTGATCTTGGAGAAAATAGGGAATCAATAGATTTTATTGATTAGGAGTATGTGCCATATTCAGAAAAATCACATTGGCAGGTAAGTATAGTGTGGACTTGAGTCGGCAGAGACTTGAGAAAGGGGGGCCACTTAGAAGGCTTTTGCAGTAGTTGAGGCAAGAGGGGATGAAAACCTGAACTAGCACGGTGCTGTGTTAGTAGACAGAAGGGATATGTATGAGATGTTATGAGGGCAAAAGGAGAAGAAATTTGGCAACAGGTGAGGTTCCTGAGGTGTGTGAGGATGACACCAAGCTTATGACTGAGTGACTGAGAGGAGCCTGGCGCCATCAATAGTAATAGGGAACTTTGGATTGGGGGAGATTTTAAAGAGAAAAATCAGAATATCTTGACAACTCTTTCATAGATGGGACATCTCTTTCGAGATGATCAGTAGCTTATAAAGAGAATCGGCCCAGGCCTGTAGGTTTAGGAAACATTGACATAGATAATAATTGAATCCATAGAAATTAGTGAAATCACCAAGCAAAAGAATGTGGAGTGGGGGGGTGGAGTAGAAATAGGACTTCCTTGTGGCTACAGCTTCCCACCTCCTCCAATTCATGTAAAAGGGGACTCTGAACAAACTCTGTAGCTACAGAACCCACAGAATTACACAAAGAAGCTAACATCCCACTAAAGACTATAGCCTCAGGCAGGCCTGACCAGCCACTGGCTGGAGAGACTTCAGATCACCAGCAGCTGTGGCACTTTCCAGAATTATCAACACATAGAGGCTAAGGACAAAGTGAGAGGTCAGTGCAGTATGGACTTTGTTAACCCAGGAATTTGGGAGTGCATTCAGGCCTTTGCCCCCTGGAGGGAGAAGTGGCTGGGGTGCTAAGGCCATGCAGCCACCACCATGTAGCTGCTTCAGAGCTCCTGGCTTGCAGATTGTAGGGGGACCAAGTGACCAGTCTGAAGGGTTTAACCTCTGGCTTTAACCTACTTGGATCTGCATTGTGGTCTATGGTGGAAGTCCTGGGTGCTTGACTAGCTTGCCAGAGCATGTGGAGGTTCCCAGAGGGTACCCAACTAACAGCTCCAGCAGCTGTGAAATCCCCAGTGATTTGTGACAAAGCTTTGCTCTCCGGTAGCAGAGTTTTGCTGTGGCAAAAAAGCTCAAAAGTCAAGTAATTGAGTGGCAACATGAGCAATTAAAGCAAGCAGAGCAATCCAACTTTACACTCCTATTTTGGGCACAAAAAGTATCAAGGCATGGAACAGGAGAAAGACAGTGAGGTCAGAACTCCTGCACCAAAAGCTTCCAAGAAAAATACAAGCTGGTTACAGGCCATAGAGGAGTTTAAGAAGGATTTTGAAAACCAAGTAAGAGAAATGGAGGAAAAATTGGGAAGAGAAATGAGGACGATGCAAGAAGATTATAAAATGAGTCAACAACCTGACTGAAGAAAATAACACCTTAAAAAATAGACTAACTCAAATGGCAAAAGAGGATCAAAAAGGCAATGAGGAGAAGAATGTCTTAAAAAGCCTAATTTGTCAGATTGAAGAGAATCATTCCTATAGAATTACACTGGAGCAAATGGAAGCCAGTGACTTTATGAGAAATCAAGATGCTGTTAAACAGATCCAAACAAATGAAAGAATAGAAGGCAATGTGAAATATCTCATTGGGAAAACCATTGACCTGGAAAATAGATCCAGGAGAGATAATTTTAAAATTATTGGACTGCCTGAAGGCAATGATCAGAAGAAGAACCTGGAAATCATCCTTCAAGAAATTCTCAAGGAAAATTGTCCTGATGTTTTAGAACCAAAGGGTAAAATAGAGGTGGAAAGAATCCACCGATCACCTCTTGAAAAAGATCCCTAAAAGAAAACTCATAGGGGTGGCTAGGTGGCGCAGTGAGTAGAGCACTGGCCCTGGAGTCAGAAGGACCTGAGTTCAGATCCGGCCTCAGACACTTAACACACACAAACAAAAAAACCTAGCCGTGTGACCTTGGGCAAGTTACTTAACCCCTATTGCCCTCCAAAAAGCAAAAAAAAAAAAAAAAAGAAGAAGAAAGAAAAGAAAACTCATAGGGATATTATAGCCAGGTTTTGGGATTCCCAGATAAAGGAGAAAATACTACAAGCAGCCAGGAAGAAACAGTTTGAATACTGTGGAAACACAATCAGGATAACACAGGATTTGGCAGCTTCTACACTGATGTATCAAAGGGCTCAGAATATGATATTCCAGAGGTCAAAGGAGCTGGGATTAAGAATCACCTACCTGGCAAAACTGAGTATCATGTTTCAGGGGGAAATATGGTCATTTAATGGAATAGAGGACTTGCAGACATTCTTGATGAAAAACCCATAGTTGAATAGTTTGACATTCAGATACAAGAAGCAAGAGAAGCATGAGAAGGTAAACAGGGAAGAGAAATCATAAGGAACTTATTAAAGTTGAACTATTTACATTCCTACATGGAAAAATGATATACACACATATACACATACATATATGTATACATATATATGTATACATTTATGTATGTATAGATGTTCCCTATTATTTTAAGGAAGGCTCCATTTATTTCTATACTTTCTAGTGTTTTTAATAGGAATGGATGTTGTACTGTGTCAAAAGCCTTTTCTGCATCTATTGAGATAATAATGTGGTTTCTGCTAGTTTAATTGTTCATATGATCAATTATACTGATGCTTTTCCTAATATTAAACCATCCTTGCATTCCTGGAGTAAATCCTACCTGTTCACGTTGTATTATTCTTGTGATAAGTTGCTGTTGTCTTTTAGCTAATATTTTATTTAAAATTTTTGCATCTATATTCATGAGGGAAATTGGTCTATAATTTCCTTTTTCTGTTTTATGTCTTCCTGATTTAGCTATCAGTGCCATGTTTGTGTCATAAAAAAGAATTTGGTAGGACTCCTTCTTCACTAATTTTCCCAAATAGTTTTTAGAGTATTGGTGTCAGTTGTTCTTTCCATGTTTGATAGAATTTGCTGGTAAATCTGTCTGGCCCTGGAGATATTTTCCTAAGGAGTTCACTGATAGCTTATTCAATTTCTTTTTCTGAGATGGGGTTATTTAAGTAATTTACTTCCTCTTCAGTTAATCTGGGCAACTTATATTTTTGTATATATTCATCCACTTCATTAAGATTGTCAAATTTTTGTGCATACAATTTGGCAATTCCTAATTATTTTTTTAATTTCCTTGTCATTGGAGGTAGATTCACCCTTTTCATTTTTGATACTCATAATTTGGGTTTCTTCTTTCTTTTTTTATCATATTGGCTAAGGGTCTTTCAATTTTATTGTTTTTTTTTTTCATAGAACCAGCTCTTAGTTTTATTTATTAATTCTTTTTCTTAATTTCTTCATTTTCTTAATTTCAATTTTAGTAATCTCTCCTTTGGTTTTCATTATTTCTAATTTAGTATTTAATTGCAGATTTTCAATTTGTTCTTTTTCTAACTTTTTCAATTGCATGCCCAATTTATTGACCTCCCTTTTCTCTAACTTATTCATGTATGCACTCAGGGATATAAAACTTCCCCTAAGAACTGCCTTTGCTGCATCCCACAAATTTTGGTATGTTGTCTCATTATTATTATTCTCTTCAGTCAAGTTACTGATTGTTTCTACAATTTCTTGTTTGGCCCACTCACTTTTTAGGATTAAATTATTTAGTTTTCATTTAAATTTTAGCCTATCTTTCCATGGTCGTCCTTTATTGAATATGATTTTTATTGCATCGTGATCTGAGAGTGATTCATTTAATATTTCTGCCTTTCTGCACTGAATTGTGAGGTTTTTATGTCCTAGAACATGGTCTATTTTTGTATATGTGCCATATACCACTGAGAAGAATGCATATTCCTTTTTATCCCCATTCAGTTTTCTCCAGAGATCTATCATACCTACTCTCTCTAAAATTCTATACACCTCCTTAACTTCTTTCTTGTTTATTTTGAGGTTGTATTTATCAAGTTCAGAGAGGGAAAGATTAAGATCCCCCACTATTATAGTTCTGCTATCTATTTCTTCCTCTAATTCCCTTACCTTCTCTTCTAGGAATTTGGATGCTATACCACTTGGTACATATGTGTTAAGTAGTGATATTGCTTCATTATCCTTGGTGCCTTTTAGCAGAATATAATTTCCTTCCTTATCTCTTTTAATTAGATCAATTTTTGCTTTTGCTTTATCTGAGATAAGGATTGCTACCCCTGCTTTTTTTTACTTTGACTGAGGCATGATATATTTTACTCCAGCCTTTTACCTTTACCCTGTGTGTGTCCCCCTGTTTCAGATGTGTTTCTTGTAAACAGTATATTGTAGGATTATGGTTTTTAATCTATTCTGCTATCTGCCTCCATTTTATGGGAGAGTTCATCCCATTCACATTCACAATTATGATTACTCTCTCTTTCCCTCCAACTTATTCCCTCCCCTGATTATACTTTTATTTTTCTCCTCTTCTCCCTTCTCCTCTTTAAGAGTTTTCCTTTTGACTACAGCCTCCCTCAATATTCCCTTATCAGCCCCTCTCCCTTTTCCTCCCTTTGCCTCTTACTTCTTCCCTCCCTTCTAACCATTCCCCCTTTTGTAGCCCTTCTCCCTTCCTACTGTCTGTAGGATATGATAGATTTTTATACTTAATGTAGTATGTTATTTCTTCTTTGAACCAAGATTGACAAGAACAGATCTCATGCAAAACTCCTCTCCCTCCCCTCTTTCCTTCTATTGTGATACATTTTGTGTCTCTTCTCAATAGAGTCCTATATTTAACTGGTTGTGTTATTCCCTCCTTGCACCAGAACCAATGAGGGAAAAGCTCACGTAATGCTCAACTCCCTCGCTTCTTTCTACTATTTTGTTTTTGTGCCTCTTTTTTTTTTTTTTTGGAGGGCAGTTGAGATTAAGTAACTTGCCCAAGGTCACACGGCTAGGTTTTTGTTTGTGTGTGTTAAGTGTCTGAGGCTGGATCTGAACTCGGGTCCTTCTGACTTCAGAGTCAGCGCTCTACTCACTGTGCCACCGAGCCACCCCTGTTTTTATGCCTCTTTGTGTGGCATAATTTACCCTTTTCAGCTTCATTGTTTCCTCTTCTTCAATTGCAGTCCCTTTATATTCCTTAATAAGGTCATTTTTTATCATTGTTTTGTGTAATTTATACCGATATCCTCTATTTGTCTATAAACAGTTTGCTCTTATTAAATAATAGGGGTGTGTGTGTGTGTGTGTGTATGTGTGTGTGTGTGTGTGTTTGTGTGTGTGTGTGTGTGTGTGTGTTGTTTACCTGCCTATGTCTCTCTTGCGTCTTGTAATTGGAGGTTGATTTTTCCATTGAACTCTGGCTTTTTCATCAGGAAGGTCTGGAAATCCATTATATTGTTAAATAATCATCTCCTTGCCTGGAAGAATATGTTCAGTTTTGCTGGGTAGGTGATCCTTGGTTGTAACCTGAGCTCTTTTGCTTTGCAAAAAATTATATTCCAGTTCTTCTGATCTTTCAGTGTAGAGGCTGCTAGATCCTGTGCGATCCTCACTGTGGTTCCGAAATATTTGAATTTTTTCTTTCTGGCCACTTGTAGTATTTTCTCCTTTACCTGGTAGTTCTGGAGTTTAGCCACAAATTTCATGGACTTTTCAGTTTGGGATGTCTCTCAAGAGGTGACCCATGGATTCTCTCAATCTCTATTTTACCCTCTGGTTCTGGTATTTCAGGGCAGTTTTCTTTGATGAGCTCTTGGAAGATGTTGTCCAGTCTCATTTTTTCATTATGATTTTCTGGTAGGCCTATGATTCTCAGATTATCTCTCCTAGATCTGTTTTCCAGGTCAGTTACTTTTCCATTGAGATATTTTACCTCTTTTTCTAATTTTTCATTGTTGATGTTTTGTTTGACTGATTCTTGGTTCCTCATAGAGTTATTTGTTCCAATTTGGTTGATTCTAGTTTTTAGGGATTTATTTTTCTCCATTTTTGGAGCTCCTTTTCCATATCACACATTTTTCTTTTTAAGGATCAGTTTTCTTCATTGGAATGTTTTTCTAATTTTGCAATTTTGGTTTTAAAAAAATTATTCATTTTGACTTCTATCTCTCTAATTTGGTTTTCAAAGTTCTTTTTGAGCTCATCAAAGAAAGCTTTCTGTGCCTGAGACCAGTTCCCTGTTGAGGCTTCTTCTGTGGGTGTGGAGTTAACACTGTCTCCCTCTGAATTTGTTTCCTTCCTCTGAGGATAGCAAGACTCCAGAGTGTTTGTCTTTGCAAAGTCTTTGTCTTTACCCATTTTGAGGCAGGGTCCTAGTCACACCCTTCCTTTAGGGTTTCCAAGCCTTTACTGTTTAAAGTTTTTCCCTAGGGCAATAATTACTATGTTTTCGGGTGGGGGGGGGAATTGGAGCAGCTGGGGTTCACTCTGCCATCCTGGGCCCTGGAGGTCCAGATAGGGGCTTTTTAAATTTCTAGGCTGTGGATTGATAGTCCCAGGAGTAGCCGATTCCCTTGCCAGGGGCCCTGCATTTAACTCTTGCCCTGTTCCTTCCACTCCCAGTTCTATGGTGATAGGCCTGGCAGTGGCTTTTGTGGTTGGTGGGTCAACTTGCCACCTTGATCAGGCCTCATCTGGGCCTTTGTGAACCCCGATGTCCGGGCCCCTCCACTGGCTGGGGGCGTTTTCTGAGCCTCTGCACTGGCTGGGGCAGTCTTCTGGGCCTCTCAAGACTAATTTCTAAATGGACACCCAGAAACAGACGTGAATGTGGAAGTCAAGTTATGTTAGAATGATAGGCTTGGGGCGTAATGAACAGACCCTCAAGACATAACACCTGCAAGTGAACTAATGTCTTTTGGGTGACTCCATTTCAAAATGGGATGGTGCATGGAAGAATGGAGGGAAGGAAGATTGAAGGAGTATGTGATGTGTCTAAATCAAGTTGAAAGCTGACAGTGTAGGTAAAAATCCCTGTGTTCTCTCAGGAAGGGAAGAATTTGTAGGGGAATGGGTAAAGAGTAGGTGGGAAGGTTTCAAAAGGGAAAAAGAGAGGCCTTGTTTTGCTCTTAGGGGATTTGCTACTTTTAAAGATTATTTTTCCTGACTCTCCAAGGAGAAAGTTGGAACTCTTGAGGGCAGCCAGCACCTATGGGAGTAGGAAGATAAGGACACAAGAATAGCCTCTGAGGCAAATGGGGTCAGAAGATAACCAGGAGAACAGTATAAGTCAGTGATGAACAGCATAATTAGGGACATGGGGGCAGGTCCTGTCATGGGGAAGTGTCTTCTCTGTCACTTGAAGAAATTGAATATTTCTGGGAGTGAGTTTATAATGGAAAAGGAGAATCTGTGAGGCAAGTTCTACAAGGCAGTATTTGAAACTACTTAGAATGAAGGAACCTAGAATGAAGAACCTAGAATGGATACTTTGGAAGATTTGACTTGAGGAGGAATGCAAATAATAGAGAGATACTCAATAAATATAGGGGTCATGAAGGAGGGTCTAGAGTAGGCAGGAGGAAAGAGAGAGTGAGAGAAATTCTGGAAAAGAGTGCAAAAATGCAAATGAAATTCTGAAAAGCTAATAACTAAGACTATTTGAAGGGGGAGGAAAGGAAGGTAGAATCTACTGAGAGGAATAAAGAGGGGGAAACTAATAATCAGATAAAAGCAGGAAAGAAAAAACTAATAAAACTCTGAAGGGAGAGAGGTGATAAGTAGAAGGGGTGGGGGGATATGGAGTGAGGGGAAGAGAGTTAGTGGGAATAGGGCCTTCCTTAAAAAGATTAAGTTAAAATAACTGAAGAGACATAGATCGATGTTGATAGTGAAAGGGTGGAGAAGAGGATCACAACTTGGAAAAAAACCTAGAGCCGGAGGAAAATATAAACCTAGCTCTCATAAGTTAAAAAGTGAAAGTATTAAACCAGTAAAAGGAAAATGAGTGACAGATTGAATAAGAAAACAAAAACCCTACAATCTGTTGCTTAAAAGAGACACATTTAATAAATAAACAAAACTGAGGAGTTAGAAGAAAACTTACTATGCATCAAATAAATCCAAAAAAGCAGCACTTGCAATGATGTTATGTGACATAACAAAAATAAACATTAAAAAAATAAGAAAGAAATAAACAAGAAAAGTACATTATGCTTTAAGGAGCCTTAGACAAGGCAATATCAATAATAGGCCTATGCTCTCTAAATACCTTAACATTCAGATTCATTAAGAAAACATTAGCTGAGCAAAAGAAAATAAAGACAGTAAGACAGTAGTGACAGGAGACTTCTATGCTCCTCTCTCAGTTTGGGATAAATCTAATAGAAAGACAAAAGGGAAAATATGGAACTGAACAAATTGCAGAATAAACAGGGTTAAAAAACTTATAACATCTTGTAAATGGTCACAATGGTCTAGTGTCCTTTCTGTTGCCTGTAGGTATTAGAATATCTCAATATCATATGGAATTTTTTTAAAAAATTGACCACGTATTAGAGTACAGAGATATTATAAACAAACATTAAGAAAATAAAAACCAGTAACAGAAGTAGTAAATAGCATTTTTATAGACCACAATGAAAAAAAAAAAAGGCTTTGCTTCAGGAACTACAAAGAAATGACATATATCTTAAATGGACACTTAACATGAAACCTCAAAAATGGGTGGGTCAAAGAACAAATCATAAAAGAAATTATATAAAAGAAAATTACATTGATGAAACAACATACCAGAAATTCTGGTATGTGCAGGTAAAGCTGTTTTCAGAGGAAAAATTATATCCCTACAAACTTATATTAACAAAACAGAAAAAGAGATGATTAAAAAATAGAATATGTATTTAAAAATTAGAAAGCAAACGAAGAAACACACCTAAAATAATCATGAGAGGAGACAAAGGACGGGGGCAGGAATGGGGAAGGAGGGAGATCTTGTTGAAGTGAGGTCCTCATTTGAGAGTGAAATAGGAACATGGTATAGGAACCTTGGGAGAGATGATTTCAACAGGAGTAAAACCAAAAGGTATAAAGAAATTTTTGCTAAATGGCAGGTTAAGTCTCAGGTTCTTCCTGGAGAAGTCAGTAAAGAAGTTAGTTGGAAGAGTTTAATTGCAAGCCCAAGTAAATCTCATTACTGGGAACACTTGATCACCTTACCTTGTATTGCTTATAGAACTTATTTCAGAACTTAAAGTTGACAAGATCCTCCAAACTAATTTAACATATCCCTGTAGACCAAAAGTCAGCATAGAAGACTACCACAAAAAATTGATAGAAAATATGATTTGAAATTATAAAATATAAGAAGACAAAAATCTATTACCCCACAAATTTCATGCCTATGTGTTGCATATTCTCTTCAGAAAGTCTTTAAGTAATGTTAAATATGGTTAGCACCAAACAGTATGATAAAAAACAAATTGAGATTTCAGTTATCTTGTGATAGAATATGTGTGTTGATAGACTCAGTGGACCATTTTGGAATTAGCTGTTTGTGTAGAGAGGATAGACTTCTTAGAAATAAAAATTAAACCAGAAGTCGTAAAGATGAGAAGACAGCATACTCTGCTACTGCTTGTTGAATCAAGTGATTAACACTTAAAACTGTCATTTGGACAAATTTGAAACCTTGGTCTTTTTCATATTTTTTTAAATAAATGCAATAGATACAACAGTCATCAAAACAAGAATGTTAGAACCTCAGACACAATTTCAAGCAGAATATACTCAATCTCCTTACTAGGAAGAGAATCATAAAAGCCAAGGGATTACATCATCACTAATTTATGATACTAACTTATTGGCAATGTGTTGTCATCAACAAACATTTATGTACCATTTATGATTCAGACTCTGTTTGATATTGGAAATAGACAAAAAGAAGACAGTTCCTGCCCTCAAGTAGCTTATGTTTTATTGAAGAAAAAATGAACAGTAGACAGTAGAAAAAGATGATACGGGGCAGTATCACATCACAAATTATCAAAAAACTGAGGAGGAAAAATAAAAGCCTGGATAGCTCTTAACTGCGAGATCTCACTGAGTCACGTCATTCTTTTTTTTTCCTAATTAGAATTTATTTATTTACTTTTAGTTTTCAACATTCTTTTCCACAAGATTTTGAGTTCCAGATTTTCTCCCCATCTCTCCCCTCCTCCCCCACGCTGAGATGGCATGCATTCTGCTTACCCCTTCCCCTAGTCTGACCTCCCTTCTATCACCCCGCCTCCCTCTTATCCACTTCCCCCTTACTTGCTTATAGGGCAAGATAGATTTCTATATGCCATTGTCTGTATATCTTATTAGCCAGTTGCATGTAAAAAACTTTTTTTTTTAACATTTCCTTTTAAAAAAACTTTAAGTTCCATATTCCCTCTCTTTATCCCTCTCCACCTACCCCCATTGAGAAGATAAATAATTCAATATAGGTTATACATGTGTAGTTATGCAAAACATTTCCATGGTAGTCATATTATGAAAGACTAACTATAACTATATTTCCCTCCATCCTGTCCTGCCCCTCATTTATTCTATTTTCTCCTTTGACCCTGTCCCTTTTCAAAAATGTGTGCTTCTGACAACCCCCTCCCCAAATCTGCCCCCCCGCTTCTATCATACCCCCCTTATCCCTTTCCCCTCTACTTTCCTGTAGGGTAAGATACCCAACTGAGTGTGTATGTTATTCCCTCCTTAAGCAATTCTAATCAGAATAAGATTGACTCATTCCCTTTCACCTCCCTGCTCTTCCCCTCAGTTGTAACAGTTTTCTCTTGCCTCTTTTATGTGAGATAATTTACCCTATTCTATCTCTCTCTTTCTCCTTCTCCCAATCTTCTCCCAATCCCTCTCATCTCTTAATTTTATTTTTTATCCTTTCATATTCAACTCACCCTGTATCCTCTGTTTATATATACACACATATGCACATACACACCTACACACACACATATATATTATATATACACATATACACATGTGTATATGTGTATATATATGTATATATGTATATGTATGTATTTATATTTCCTTCAACTATCCTAATACTGAGAGAAGTCTCATGAGTTACAAATATCATCTTTCCATGTAGGAATGTAAACAATTCAGCATTAATAAGTTTCCTTGTTATGAGAGGGGGGATGATGAAAGGGAGGGCAGGCTGGGGGGGGGAGGGAAGTTGAAAGCACCCACTTTTGAAAAGGCATAGGATGAGAGCAGAGAATAGAACAAGAGGGAGGTGGTATAGGAGGGATGGAAATATAGTCAGTCTTTTACAATGTATCCTCTCTGGAAATGTTTTGCATAGCTACACATGCACATCCTATAATGAATTGCTTATCTTCCTAGTAAGGGTGGGTGACAAGGGAGGAAGGGAATGAATCTGGAATTCAAAGTTTTTAAATCAAATGTTTAATATACACACACACACAGTTATTAATATTATTTTACGTATAACTGGGAAATAAGATATACAGGTAATGGGGCATAGAGATCCACTGTGCCCTACTGGAAAATTGGAGGGCGGCTGGGGCAAGAAATGGGAGAGAGCAGATTGGAGGAGGGGATGTCCAGTGGGATCACTATTTTGGGGTGGTGGGTAGGGGAAAAATGGGGAGAAAATTTGTAACTCAAAATCTTGCAGAAATGCATGATGTAAACTAGAAGTTAATAAAGCATTTGATAAAATAGAAAAAGAAAAGAAAAAACATAATAAAAATTTTTTTAAATTTTTTTAAATTTAAAAATAAAATAATTTAAAAAAAAAGAAAAAAGCAACTAAGCCTGAACATACAAAGAAAAGTGTGGTGGAGAATATGAAATTTTAAATACACCAGTATGTCAGAAGAAGAAAAGTTGCTTCTACCAAAAAATAAAAATAAAATTTACCATACAAGACAGCAGCTACTACCTACCCTTAATTTCTTGTTATAATTGAACTGCCCTATGTAGTGCATAAAAGGTAATCTTCATGGAATTGACTACAATAAACATACTTTTCAAGGATGATTTTCTAATTTTCTGTACCAATTTTCATTTCTATTGTCTATAATAGAAAGTACTGCCCTTGGAGGCAGAGGACCTGGGCCTTACTCCGTACTTTCTGAAACGGACTGTGGGGGACCCTGGATTGACAAATATGGTTGAAAAAAAAGAGGCTTTACCACCCACCTTAAAGAGTTCAGTTCAGCTCAGTAAACTTTTTGTTAAGTGCCTCTTCTGTTCCAGTCACTGTGCTAAGCACTAGGGATGCAAAAAAATAATAGAGTAAGAAAATAGCCCTTGCCCTCAGTTTTATGGGAAAGCTTTAAATCTAATAGGGAGGACAACATGCAAAAAAATATGTACAAGTCAAAGTATATACAGGATAAATAGAAATTAATTAACAGAAAGGGAACACTAGAATTGAGAGGGTTTGCAAGGGAATGCTTCCTGTAGGAAGTAGACTGGAACTTAAAAGAAGTCAGGGAGGTCATCAGAGGCAGTGGAGAATTGAAAGCATTTCAGGCATGGGGGACAGCCAGAGAGAAAGTAGTCAAGAGATGGAGTTGTGAGGAAAAATGCTCTGTACAGCTTAAAATACTGTGCAGATTGTATGTAATTGTTATAGCTTGATGAGTTTTCATGGAAAATTTATTATCCCACTTTGTGTGTACTGTTTTTTTAATTGATAAAATGCAGCCTTGAAGATTCAAAAGTTGTCTCCTATATGTTAAATCCTAAAAAGAATCTGACAGATTGAGCTCTGGAAATACTTGTTCATTAGTTTTAACTCCAGTGCATTTTAGGAACATCAAGGCCAAGGGAAAAGATAAACCATTCTTTTTTCACAGATGGTAAAATCAGAAATATAATGTATTCTTCGTTGCAACAAATCTTATATTTTGCTTAAGTGTTAGATGTAATGTGCCTTGTTGGTTATATTTTCTGTGAGTTTATGTTTGAAGTATCAACAATTATTTTAAAAAAATCCCACCTCAGATACAACACAAAACTAGCTGTGTGACCCTGGGGTTTGAACTCAGGTCCCACTGACTCCAGGGTCGGTGCTCTATTCACTGCACCAACTGGCCGCCCCAAGATGTATGTTTTCAGGGGTAGGTAACCTGCGGTCTTAAGTCTACATGTTTTCTTAAGGGCACAGATTCCCCAATCTGGTTTATATCAATCCACACATATATACGTAACCACTTAATGTAGCCATGTATTATGCATAATACATTATACATACTTGGAAAAATATTTAACACATTTCATAAGATTTTTCACTTTTTAAATTAATTGTGTTTTTGTGTTCTTTGCTTCAAGGATTGGAGGTATATTTAATGTCTGTCTGTCTTCCTAGGTTGAACTTTTCTATAAGGATGTTGAATATTTTGAAGAAGGATTTAAGACCGACTCCTTAACAGATATAACACAAGTTAGCCTATATGAATATTTTCATATTTCTCCTATCAAGGTATGTCAAACTCATTATGTTCAGGTGGTTATTAATGATAAATTAGGGGCCATGATTTCAGTGCAAATCCACATAGTATTTGGGTGAAAATATTTTTGTGGGTAGAATAATTTTAAATTATACTCTTTATCCAGTAATATATAGATAGCTTGAGATAAATCATAGCACCTCGGAGTTGGAAGTGACCTCAGAAGTTGTCTAGTCCAACATAGTCCTCTTGTTTGAGTTTCTTCCTGTAATAATTATTAATAAAAGGTCATACAGCTTTTGAAGGAAGACCTCTAGTGAAGGAAGAATCTTCCAATACAGCCGATTCTGCTTTTAGATAAATTTAAATGTTCAGAAATTTTTTCATTTCTTTCCCTTCTGGGGCCTAGCAGAATAAGTTTAAACCTTTAACACCACAGCTTCTCAACTACTTAAAACAGCTATTATGTACCCCACAAGTTTTCTTTTCTCTGGTTTATGTATTCTCAGTTTTTTTTATCCTTATGTGGCACCATCTCAAGGCTCTTCACCTGGTTGTCCCTCTCTAGATTTTTGTCCATTTTACTCTTAAATGCTGTCCTGTTTCCTAAAATATATTGGCCAGAATTGAATATAGTATTATATGTGATCTGAGCTACGCTTTTGCCTTGACATTATTTTTGGGGGTCTGCATATCACGCTGTTGCCTCTTACTGACCTTGTAGTCCTTTGAAAGATCAAAATATGTTTTTAAGTTGAACCATTATTGTCTAGACATATCTAATGGATATTGTACTTGTGAGGTTTATCTTTTGAAGTCAAGGGAATGATTTTTTTATTTGTACTTGTAAAATTTCATTTTATTAAAATGCAGTACAACATTCTAGCCTGTAAAGATCTCCTTAGATTATATCTTTGTTTTTCATGTCAGTTATACTTCCCAATTTTGTGATTTTTAAGAACTTAAAAAGCATCTTATTACTTAGTTTTCCTATTTGCATAATTATATTTTTCCAGATGGTAGGAAAATGTCATTGAAGCATAATTTATCTGTAAATGGGCAGTGCTTTGTTTATCTGCAATACAGTCCTCAGTTATATAACATTTTCACTTCTTTTTCACATAGCTAAACATTTGGAAAAATATAATTGTGCATTTATAATATTTGAGATTATATTTAGCATTGGAAATTTTAGATTTAATAAATATAATTACTGAACTCAACAAGACTGATAAGATCGTAACAAGTTTTAGTTCAAAGTTTTAAAATTTGTATGTTTTTGTTGAAGTTCTTTGTTGAAGCAGGATGGTAGTGTTATGGAGAGAATGCTGTCTTTGCAGTCAGAAAGTCCTGAGTTCACATTTTGTCTCAGTTACTAGCTGTGGGATTCTGAGCAAATTACACAACCTCTCTCAGTATTAACTTTCCTTATTTGAAAATTTTACATAGAAATAGCACCAACTTTAAAGGTTTGTGACAGGACCAAGTGAAATACAAAATAAGTAGAGCATTTTCTAAACTGGTCATTACTATGAAATCAAAAAACCTGTTTGAAAATTTGAATTGTATAATTGTTAACCTAGTTTCCTAATATAAAAAATTTTTCAGTGATCTAAATTTTATATCTAGTTGTACATCTACTTTTTCTTCAGCTTCTTTACAATTAATCTGAACAAATAAAATTCATCAGAAGTTAAAATAATTATACTTAATAGGATTAAGGCATTTGTTTTTGTTTATTTGTTTTGTTTTCTGAAATTCTCATTAAATTTAGTAGGATGAACTTCTACATCCATTCCATGGTGAAAGTAAATGATGTTAATGTTTAGATTTTGAGATCTGTAATAATTAAATATTTACCAAGTTAAAGAAGAATTTAAGAGCTTGTGTATGTTGTTTATAAAAGATGGTTAAAATGGTTTTTTGACATAAAGGCACATGGAAATATCTATTGAGTTGTAACTCATAAAGCATTTTTCTACTTATGTATTTCTTTCTTTTTAGTTGCACTTGAGTGTTTCACTGAGTTCGGGTAGAGATGATGGTAAAGATACAGCACAACAAAGAGGACTGATTCCAGTTCATTCAATAAACCTCTTGCTGAAGAGTATTGGTGCCACTCTTACAGATGTGCAAGATGTAGTATTTAAGTATGTAATTCTACAGATTTTTAGACCTATAGTAGATCAATAATTCTACCTTCATCAATAATTGAGTAACTGAAGAAACCATCTTTTCCCTTCAATAAATTTCAGTCTAATGTCAAGCCAATATATGCCTTATGTGTGTGTATATGTGTTAAAATATACACATGCACATATGTATATAGACACACATATTGTTGGTATAGATAAGTACTTGGCTTACTTAGGGGAAGTAGGGACTATACACGTTGAAGCAAACTATGAACCTCATACCTTCCTCACCTTCTCAGAGAAGGATCTGTGTGCTCTACCATGGTTTATGAAAGATGAGACATGTGGCTTAGTGATCGAGCAAACAAAGGTTGTTCCAAATATTAGTGAAGGAACAGTGAATTTTGCAAATTGTGAGTACATTAATCCAACTGAAATGTCAGAAGCAGGAAATATGATGACTAGATTAAATTAATGGAGAAAATACCATTTTTTGCATTTTTAAGGAGGTAGTCAAAGGTATGAACTGATGTGTGTGTGGTGTGTGTGTGTGTGTGTGTGTGTGTGTGTGTGTGTGTGTGAAGTGTCAGTAGTAATTGATGGATTTGAGTAAGAAAATAATAATTTTTGTAGAGAATATGAATGATATGATCATCTTGGTATCATTTAGGAAAGATTAATGAGAAGTGATAATAGTCAGTGCAAAAGATAGTAATAATTGGATTATGGTAAAAGATAATTGGAGAGATTAAGTACTGTTTTCAGAAAGATTAGAAAAGTAGAATCAGATGAATTTGTGATTAATATGGGAAAAATGTATATGAACCAAACTTGAAAGAAAAAAATGTGGAAGAAGAATTGAATGAATGAAATGTGAATGTTGAAATACCAGGCTTTAAGTCTTTACATTTTTCCCTTTTTTAATTTCAGGCTGGCTTTTTTTGAACTTAACTATCAGTTCCATACAACATCCCAACTACAGTCTGAAGTCATAAGGCATTACTCAAAACAGGTTGGTCTGAAATTGTATTATAAAAAGGAAGGAAAGGATGTACATTCTAGTAAAGCCATTCACTAAATATGAAAACTTTATCATTCCACTCAAATGTACACACACAGACACACATACATATTCTCTCTCAATCATCAATTATTGGGTGCCTACTGCATTAATCATTGGGGATACAAAAAGATAAAATAATAGTCCCTGCCCTCAAGGAACTCACACATATACACAGTAACCTTTTTGTTTAGAAAGACAGTAAGCATTTTTCAGTAATTATTTAGAAAAGTAAATAACATAGAGACATTTTAAATGTGCTTTGAATTTTAAATTGACTTGGGAATTGTCCATGTTACTATTTTTTATTTTAGAAATAATTGCATTTCATGACATTTCTGTAGCACTAAGCAACACAACATGAGAGTGCTTCTTAAAAGCTGAAGATGGGGGCATAGCAAATACTAGGTTTGGGGATAAAGATATCCAATAGAGGCAGATATTAATTCAATTTAAAAACTTGGGCCATTTATATAATTTTTAACTAACATGTTTTACTTGCTTCCTTTAGGCCATTAAGCAAATGTATGTTCTTATTCTTGGACTTGAAGTCTTAGGAAATCCATTTGGCTTAATTCGAGAATTTTCTGAAGGAGTAGAAGCATTTTTCTACGAACCATATCATGTGAGTTAGTCTTTCTTTTGTAATATTATGCTAATTATTAATATCAGTAGCACCTACCTCCTAGTATTGTTGTAAAGATGACATCAGATAATGCTTAGAAAATTCTTTTTAACCTTAAAGTACTATATAAATGATAGTTATTATTATTCTAAGAGACTCACCACCATAATAGATGTAGAAATACTTCTGGAAAGAAATGCACTAAAGGGATCTCTCTTGGCCAAAGCTTTGTTTATTTTGTTGTGAAAAAAAATAGGTTAAGGGACATCTTATGAAAAAGAGATAACCAGAATTTTAACTTACATCATAATTTTAACAGTATCAAGCATTTGTGTTAAGTTATAAAGTACTTTGTTTTAAAACTACAAGGGCACAAAGGAAAGGCCAATATAAATGCCAAGTTAAAGTTATCTAAACTAAATTCTGTAATATTAATGATTCTTTTGTTTTCAAAAGCAATTATTTTAAATTTTACTGTTAGGATGTTGGCATTTAAATACATTTTGATGGTAAATATTATATTTAAATAGTTTTAATAATAAAGTTTATACTAACCTTTTTTTAGACACATAGTCTTATTCCTTATATAAGAAAAACTATATACTTTGACAATGTTTAAATATATTTTAGTGTATATGTGTAGTAAAATTTTATTCATACAGTGTCATAATAACAATAAATGATTATTCTTTATAGAGTCTGAGCTAATTTTAACTTTTTCCACTGTTCTTTAAAAAAAATTTGCTCAGCTAGTAATCTAAGCAAAATTATAACAACAGATGCTTATTTATTATTTAGAATAATGTTTTCAGAAACTGTTGCATCACTGTTAAATTTAAACCATGTGCTAATATAAATGATTTTATAAAATTTGTAAATTTATATAAATATATTTATATATAAATACATAAAATTTATAAAATATAAAATGGTTTTATAAAATCATTGTTAAATTGGGCTCTTTGTACTTCTGTTTTCCACTGTTTGGTGTTAACTCTCTGCATTTGAGGGGAAAAATACATTTTTAAAACTATATATTTCATTATTCAGAGTTACTGTAATTATTATTCATTTTATTTGTCTTCAAGGGAGCCATCCAGGGTCCTGAAGAATTTGTAGAGGGTATGGCATTAGGACTTAAAGCACTGGTTGGAGGAGCTGTTGGTAAGCATTTATCATGATGTTGAGGATCTGTTGTAATAATATGTGCTAGAATAGCATGTCATTTTATTAAATATATTCTAATTTCTGTTAGGTGGACTGGCAGGTGCTGCCTCTAAAATAACTAATGCTATGGCTAAAGGTGTAGCAGCCATGACTATGGATGAAGATTACCAGCAGAAGAGAAGAGAAGCCATGAATAAACAACCTGCGGGTCTTAGAGAAGGCATCACACGTGGAGGAAAAGGCTTAGTTTCTGTAAGAAGAATTTCTAAGGAAGTTCTTGCAACTTCGCAGTTGTTCATATTCTACTTTTAATAAGGAAAATATGCCTATGAACCTCATACCCCATAGGATTATTTTAAAACCTGAAGAGCAGTAGGAGGTATTATATACATATACATATGCAAATCTAGTGTTTTAATATCCTCAAAAGCAAGATACAGTAGAGATCCCTTCTATGAGATTTAAGTGAAATATCCAGACAGGGTAATTGCTGTAGATAGACTACAGAAAGCCAAATAATTTTCTTGAAATCCATAATTAAAGTTCTGTGTTTGAAGACACCTATACAAAAATATTGTTAATTTGTAATTTTTTTTCATATAGGGTTTTGTAAGTGGAATAACAGGAATAGTGACTAAGCCAATCAAAGGTAAATATAGTTAAAGTCATATAATTAGCAAAATTCCCATTAAGATAATTTTCATCCTATTCATTGTAAATTATGTTACTTTTTTCTAGGAGCCCAAAAAGAAGGAGCAGCAGGGTTCTTTAAGGGTGTTGGGAAAGGCTTAGTTGGAGCAGTGGCAAGGCCAACAGGAGGAATTATCGATATGGCTAGTAGTACCTTTCAGGGAATTAAAAGGTAAATTCTATTTATTCAGCATAAGATTGAATGAAATATGTATTAACAGCTGGAAAGTGGAAAAACCAGTGATTTAGATCATGGCAATGAACTGTGTACTAGTCCTAGCTCTATTACCTGGAAATTTAGCTAATTATTTGACAGAGTCCAAGTAGCTTAACCTCTCCTTAATTTCATTTTATTTGTCTGTAAAGTGAAGACACTTAAACAAAGTGATGCCTAAGTACTTTGTAGGCTGAAAATTCTGTGATGAAATTACTCTATATATCTAGCAATTAAGAGTTTACAGCAAACTTTTGTACATAGTATCTTAATATACAGCAACTCTGTAAGGTATTTGTACAACCTAACAAATACTAATTTCCCCAGTTTTAAGGTTACTTTTGTATTTCAGTGTACTAATGATCTCACTTAAACTTGCACAGTTTTAACCTGGTGTACGTTATCTACCTGTCTTTTTCCTATGTGATGCTTGTTCACATTTATGCACTGATCCTCCAAAAATATTTTACCATAGTAACCAGTACATTGGATAGACTTTCTGAAAGATTAATTAGGCCTCTAGGTCTTTTAACAATTCTTAAGTATCAGTATAACACTTAGGCGGTCTGTCATCCCTTATTCTTGCTATAAAATCAACATATTCCATTTTCTGATCATATATTCCTTTCATGTCATTTTTATTAGTTTAATTTTTTAAATTAATAAGCTTTTATTTTCTCTTTCCCCTTTCCCCTGGAAAAAAAAGAAAACAAAAACTTTTATAACAAATATGCATCATCATGCAAACAAATTCCAACAGTGACCACTTCCATAAATACATATGTCCTCCTGCACCTTGAGGTGATGAATACAAGGTACAGAATGAGACATATTTTTGGACACGGCCATTGTTGGAAATTAAGGGACTTAGCATGCTTCATTATTGGTCTCCTTGAATCACAATTGATCCTTGCATTGATCAGTGTTCCGAAGTTTTTCTAAGTTGTCTATCATTTCTTTTGTCACAACTATATTTCATTACATTTATATTCAACAGTTTTATATTTTATATAAATTTTAAATTTATATTCCACAACCATTCCTCACTGATGGGCTACTTAGTTTCCAGTGATTTGTGGCTACAAAAAGAGACACTATAAATATTTTTAAACATGTTTTTTTTTCCTCTTCTCTTTTCTGTATAAACTGAGTAATGATATTGTGTGATTGAAGAATATGCAGTTTAAAGATGTTTTGGACATAGTTAAAATTGCTTTCCAGAATGGCTGAATCAGTTCACAGTTCTACCAATAGTGCATTAATGTGCCTATTTTCCTGGAGACCCTCCAGCATTTGCCCTTTTGTAGTTTTATCAGTTTATCAGCTTTTTGAATCTAAGAGTTTTGAAGTGGCACTTCAGAGCTACTTTAATGTTAATTTCTCTGATCAGTTTAAAATGTTTTTACATGTTTATTGATAATTTGGATTTCTTCCTTTAAAAACTGTCTGTCCATAAGTCCTGTGCAAGATGTCTTGAGTTTTGGCTCTCATTGATTGGCCAATAATAGGTCCCAGGCACAGCCTTACTTGTTCAGTTTTTGGACTCTGATGACTCAGGGTGAATGCAAATAGTTGTTTCAGTTTTGTCCAGAAACCCTGAGGGTCTTCCCCTCCCAGATTGTGTTTTTTGGTTTTGTTTTGTTTTGTTTGTTTTTTGGACTAGATAAAAAAAGCCATTCTTTGCATCATTTTTTACCTAACCTTAATCACTGAATGATTATTGCCTCAATCAAACTGAGGCCTAGAAAGACCTTGACTTAAAAAGGCCAAAGGTCTCTCGCTCCATCTGGGGCCATCTTCAGTTGTCCTGATCTATATCTTTCCACTGAACCCAGATGACTTGGGGAAGAGAAAGTGAGGCTGGTGACTTTGCACAGTCCTTCCTCACTTAAATCCAATTAACTTGCAAGTCATGCATCACCTTCCTGATGTTATGGTTCTCTTCAGTAATGAAGGACAAACAACAGTCCATATCCTGTGACCATTTATCCATTGGGAAATTTTAAAAACAAGTTTGTTAATATCATTTATTTTTACTGAACCTAAAATTGCTCCTGTGTCCCACCCTTTCCCACTCCCATATAAGATATTTTTAAGAAATAAAAAAGAATGGAAAATTGATCAATACACTGAAAAAAATCTAAGAATATACACAATGTTACTTCTGCAAAGGAATAAACAGAGGTGTCTGCTCCTATTTCTTCTTGGGGTCATGTTTGTTCTTTATAATTTTTAAACTTTTTTTTTACTGTTTTGCAGTTATTTTTCTTTCCATATACATTTATAGTCATATATTTTCTTTCCTTGCTCTGGTTACTTAACTTTGCATCTGTTCATATAAAGAATCTTAACATGCTTCTATGTAATAAAATAGTTGGCATTTATTAGTGCTTAAAGGTATAGTGCTTTACGTATACTCACTCATTTTAGTATTTGTCATTTCTTTCTTTAGAGCACTTCTGACTACTCTCGTCGTTTTATGGATTTCTGAGCTCATTAGTCCCATTTGTCATCTGTAATGCCAGATAAACACAGATTAGGCTGCCATTCCAGTAGTATGTCAAAATCACATTGTCAGTGTTTATTTTTTTCCAGGCAATATGCTAAGCCTGGGGATACAAAGAAAAGTAAAAATAGAATCTACTCTCAAAGAACTCATCTTTAATATGGGAGGTAGCATGTACATATCAAGGTTAATTTGGGATCTGTACCAAGTTGATGAATTTGGAGTCAGATGACCTTGGTTCAGATCTTGGTCTGCTACCAACTGTACTACCCGTGTCCTTTGGGAAGCTGCTTAACCTCCAAGATTAAGTTCCCTCTACTTCTAAGTTTCCTTAACTTCCTCTGTTAATGAGAGAGTTGGATTAGATGACCTCTAAGGTCCCTTTAATATTTTAAGTGAATCTATGATCTCCCTCCTTCAACTTTTATCAGTGTTTTTGTAATTAACTTGCACTGTGATCTGATGTTGTCCTTGACTTCCATGTCATCTGCTTGGCAAGGAGAGCAAATGATTTTTGACTAAAGAAATTTTGAGTTCTTTTGACACCTACATTCTGGAGATTGTAATGTGAGGTAATTTTGTCCAAGAAATGGTGATAACACTCTAGGTATTTACTTCTACCCATTTTCTATTATTCAGCTTTAACAAATTGTTTAAATAAGTCATGTTTAAACCTATATAATTGCATATAATGTTTTCTTATATTCCCCATTTCTTCTAATCTGGTATTGATTTTGATCTTTGCTCCCATGAGTCTATGTTTGGTCTGAACAAGGACCTATTAATTCTGAAGTGTCTGCCATGTCTTTCCCCAGTTATTCCTTGTCTCTTAAGACAATCTGTGATTTTTTTTTTTAGTGTTCAGTTATTACCATGTGCAAAACCTTTGGACTGTCTTCCTAAACAAAATATTCTTATATAAGACACATAGTTTCTAAACTTTTTGTTTCTTTTCTTAATTTCCAACTATGATTTTGCCATTCTCATACCAATTTTTAAGTTAAATTCACTGAGGGTAAAAGTATATCTTAACTTGGTTTTATAGATTTTGTCTAGTTCTTCATTAAACTTCGCTATTTTTTTATTCTATGAAACACCTCATTCATGGGCTGCAGTCATCTGCATGGTGATCCTTTTGCTTTGCTTATGAGCACTCGAAGATGAAATAATCAAATGTCCCATGTAGTTATATTTCTTATTGCCTTTGGGTGTATGATATCTTCTTTATTCACTCATCTGGAAAGAATATGTGGATAAATTTTTATTTCCTACATATTTTTTGCCTTGTGATTTCATGTATAGGAAGAATATCAGTATTGATATAGTTTATTTCTCCAATAGCATATCAGCTTGTTCATTATTGGACAGACATTTCACATTTAGAGCACTTGGAGCTAAATTAAAGTTTCTTATCATCTGGAAACAGAATTTTTACAACCATCTTTCTGGGAACAGAAAGATGCTTCACAGGACTAAGGGATGTATATAGTGTGTGTGTGTGTGTGTGTGTGTGTGTGTGTGTGTGTGTGAACAGTTTGCCAAAGCTTGCCTGCTAATGTTAACCATACATCATCTGGCCCTCAGGTAGAATACATAATATGCTGTTGACACAATACTCTTTTTGTTTGTTTGTTTGTTTGTTTGTTTTTGGAGGGCAATTGGGGTTAAGTAACTTGCCCACGGTCACAAGGCTAGTTTTTTGTTTGTGTGTGCATTAAGTGTCTGAGGCCGGATCCGAACTCAGGTCCTTCTGACTCCAGGGCCGACACTCTGCTCACTGCGCCACCTAGCCGCCCTGACACAATATTCTTTTTAACCAGATTATAACTGAACTTTTTACCTTGCTAGCATAGCTTTTGAGACCATAGGGTCAGTTTTATTGCAGAGTTAAGTGTTAAAGTAGTTTTGTTAAAAATTTTACATACTATTTATATCTGCAGAATATTTATAATATAGAGCAATGCAAATTGCTGCCCTAACTTGAGGTCTGAGATTTGTCTCTGAAGTTGCTGATAATTAAAAATCATCTCTTTGAACAAGGAAAGGGAAAGGATTATCGTTTCATATATTAAACATTATTGATAATTCTGTTGTTCAGTCATTTTTGGTCATGTCCCACTCTTTATGACCCCATTAGGACTTTTCTTGGTAAAGATACTAGAATGATTAATCATTTCCTTCTCTAGCTTATTTTACAGATGAAGCAAACAAAGCTAAGAGACTTGTCCAGGGTTACAACCAGTAAGTGTCTGAGGCCAGGCAGATGAGTCTTCATGACTCTAGACTCAGCACTATGTCCACTGTGCTGCCTAGCTGCCCCATTGATAATTCTAAACAGTCAAAATTCTGCTTGAAGAATAAATCATTAGTTATTAACTTACCTTTAATTCTTTCCCATGATTTGTCATTGAGCAGTTTGGGTAGCTAGAAAAGCAATACTATAGCCCCCAACAGGATCGTCTACTACCTTTGTATTATAATAGGATTTTTTTTTTGTTACGTAATTTTACCTCTGTATTATTTTTCCCTAGAGCTACTGAGACTTCTGATGAAGTGGAGAGTCTTCGTCCCCCAAGATTCTTTAACGAAGATGGTGTTATTAGACCTTACAGATTGAGGGATGGAACCGGAAATCAGATGTTACAGGTAAAATTATTATCTTATTAGAGCTAAGATAAATTTGTTTTTGAGGTTTAAATTTGTTTAAAGAGTTTAAAGTAGCCAGTTTGACTATTTGATAATGCTTTACATGTAAAAGGATTTTAAGGTTTTCTCACAAACTGCTTATTCCTCTTATTTATAACTTTCTGATACTTAAATTTGAAAGTACATTTATTCACTATAAGGTTTTTTCTTTTTTACAGGTATCAAAAAGTTTGATATGAAAACAATTAATGCATGACTTGCAAGTGAAAGCCTACAGTAGATTTTTATATCAACATAGCCATAAAACTTTGCAAAACTACGTACAACAATTGCAATGTTTTAATAAAGTGAAAAGCCTTACTAATGGTAACTACATATATAGGGATTATTAGCAAGTCTAAATGTTTTCTAGGGTCTTATTTTAATTTTGCACCATACATATTTTCAACCAAAATTTTCTTATGTAAAGTCCAATAAGATCAGTTGAAAGCCACTTTGCCTTGTGTACCTTGTGAATCTAATTATTTTGACAGTTGCAGTGTGTTATTTTGGAGTGTTTCACTAGTGCCACAAATATTATAGTTGTCCTTGGTTCAGGAAAGGATAATCAGAACTATTCATATACCAGAGTTTTTCAGGGTTCTTGTGCTTTCCAGACAATCTGTTCAGCCATAGTAAAACATTTATATAGCTTACTTTCTTTCTGTTTTCAAAGCTTTTTGCAGGATTTAATAACTAGGCATTTCAAGTAAAAACCCGCTTTCTTCTTATAAAAGTAGTTCTTATGGGATAGTAGATACCACTGAATTAAAAATACTTCATCAAGAAGTATAGTTAAAGAAGCAGAAAAGCTTTTTTTTTAAGTGAACTGGAAATTCTTCACTCCTTAATTGACTTTTTAAAGTTGCTTTTCCCCCCAATATAATTTAAAGTATTTTACCTAACATAAATTGATTTAAATCCTTATTTGAGAAAGTAAGGAGAGATTTTCTTTGTAGACATAAATATTTATTATGCTGTTACAGACTTTATTATAAAACAAATTGGCAGTTATAATCTATAGTAGTGCTGTCCTTTATTATTATTTTGACATGTTAGAATAACACTGTGCAAAAAGTGATTAAGAGTAACCTAAACAAGCCAGTGTATTAATTTAACTACTCATAGCCTTCATTACAGAATTCTTATGAATGATGAAAATTGAGAGTACACATATAACATGAGACCAGATATTTTTTTGGCAGTGTAGCTTTTTGTTTAAGAAGTGCCATGCTGCATGTAATATAGTGTCTTTCTAAAGCTTTAAAACAATTTTAGAATAAAACTAGCAACTATAGGCCAAATGTGATTTCTATTGGGCATCACAGGATAAATTGTATTATCAAAAATGGTATATGGTAAAGGTGAAAATCACTTACTCTTTTACTCTAGTACTTGAAAAACGTTACCCAACCATTTCTCTTCTTGCCCATGTTATTCTAGAATTTAACACATATTCAGTTTTAATTATACCTTAGATTCAACTTTTAAAATATATGAGGAGTTTAGAAATATTGAACTATACACTGTATATGTACTATAAGTATTCCAGGTGGAGGCACAGAGATGTTGTTAGGAAAAGTTAAGACAATATCTGCATTACTAGCTATAGAAATAAAATAGAAAACAGGGGTTCCTGCAGATTCTTCTGCTGCTACCTCAGTTTCAAGGACATAGAATTGTCTCTGCCTTTGGATAATGTTTATTTTTGGAAGCTTTAAACTTTGAAGAGTTGAAGGATATGTTTATGTAAATCTTTTTAAATGCATATATTTTTGGTATTTCAGTATTAAGTATACCAAAAGTAAAAGATATTTAACTAATGACAATGCTTATGACCCAGATAAGTGTCATCTGTTGCTCTGTTTAAGGATTAGCTACAATGACCTACATTTCCACAAATATATTTTGATATTGCTTTGATATTGTGATTAGCCCACTCTTTTAAACATACATTTAAAATATGGAAATTTTTGATAAAACTGTTCCATATTAAACTGTTCCATATTTTATTAACCTTATTTAGAAATTCTTACAATTACATTCATAGTCATAATTTAGAAAAGAAGTTTGTTGCTGACACGTAGGTAGGATTAAAAATGTAATTCAGAGTTGATGTATGTTGCTTAAAAACAGTACCCTTAGAAAGTGATTCATAGTTTTAGGGAGTTTTCCCTTAATATTTTCTCTATTTTCTGTCCATGTTGCTGTGAACTACTTAAGATATATGTATATGTGTATGGATACACACACATATATATAAAATGTTTATGATGGAAGTATCATATATAAAATAACTTTTTTAGTGTGTACATTTCCAACTAGACAGTAATTATATTATTATCTTCCCAGATGGTCTTGATTAGAGATTGTGCTTAGTTAAATTTAGCCAACCAAAGTAAAATAATGATGACATTAAATTGCATTTTACAGAGTGCCAACATTTTTTAAATTAAAATAATCCAGACAATTGGTTCTGTCTGTTGTAAAGCCTATACACTTAAGAGAATTCATTTAAATCTACAAATGCAACCTTAGCAACAGTGAAAAAGAATGCTTTGATAGTATTCTGAATCCATTTCATAATTGTGCATGTTTTTAAAACAACTTGCCATTATTAAACTAACCTTTTTGCTTCTTTTTTTTTCCTTTACCATGCTTACAGAAATTTTATGCCTACAGGGAGTGGATTATGACTCTCGATAGTATTAGTAGTGACGATGATGAAGATTAGTCAGATCTGTATTATTTAAATGCATGCATTATTTATCATTTTGAGTTGAATGTCTTCATATACTGTGTGTGGCTGCTTTTGTAACTTCAGTAGTTTATTAGTTAGGGTATTAAATTATTTTTCCCTTTCACTATATTTTTTACAGAACTTCGGAAAGAAATATAATTACACCATTTAAACAGAGAAATAGGAATTATTTTATGCCTAAAGACAGTCACTATATGTATATATATGTGTGTGTGTGCATATACACACACACACACACACACACACACACATATATAATATTTGATTGTGCCCACAATATTATATTGTAATGAAAAGTACCTTTTTCAGATTTGTCTACAAATTGTATTTTTGTTATTATTTTCATATTTGCAAGTTTTCCTTTGTAATATTTCTTTATTTTAAGTCACCTGCTCATTTGTTAACCAAATTCATTTTATGGATGTTTTCAATGTAACCTTTCTGGACTTTAATGTATTGCCAATGTATTAAAGAAAAAAAAGCAGAGAGAAGAACAGTTCATTGGTTTTTTACATTTGCTTTCTATTTCAGAACTATCTTGTCATTTTCCTTTCAAGAACAATAAACTTGTGTAATTTGAAAGACTGTGAATCTGTTGTTCTGTTCCATCATTCATAGTAAATGGAAGGAACACTGTATATTTGAAAAAAAAAAACATTGTAATTTGTCCTAGAAAGGTTAAATAATAGAATCATTTGTCCTCTCAAAGAGGGAGGGAAAAAGAACCATTTTGCTGCCATGTTCACTTTATCATCAGTTCCATCAGTTATTTTAACATTTAATTTTATGTAATTTGGGCAACAGTATAATAGTTTCACTTCCTTTTTAAAAATGTATAAAGAGTTCTAATGGGCTAATAAGGACTGTTTCCTTACATTGTTTCTTTGTATTTTTAATTTATATATCCTTACACAGATCTCTTTGAAGTATCAATTTTATCCATAAATTGTTATTAATTGGCTCATGTAGTCAAGAAATTTTTCTAGTAAATATCATTATGTGTATATTTTCTGTGTACTCTTCAAGGGAAATACCTAACTATATCTTGAAATAACTGGAAAAGTCAGTGAGTAAAGCCCGTAGTTCTTTTAGGGTACCACATGCTTGCTTTTTGCTTATATTGACTGAGTTGATTATATGCCCTGGTCATCTTCCCTTAGAAATTTGACTTTCCAAAAAGCTTGGAAAGAATAAATGGCATTAATGATGTGGTAGTTGATGCGGCATCATTTTTGGGTCATCAGAATGATCTTCATCTTTTTGACTTAGCAAAACATATTGTTTCACCATTACCCTTGCTGTAAAAAACTATAAAAAGGTATACCAGAGTTTGGCAACTAGCTCAGGCTATGGATATTCTAATTTGCTTCTAATTCTTAATTCTATGTTGTTATTCTTACAGGGGGCATTAGTTGTTGAAAGTGACCATTTTAGCTTTAAAACTATTAGGATTTGTAAGTATTGGGTATGGAAAAATGTGAACATAGAAACAAAGTAATATGTGAAGGTTTCCATCCCATTATATTCACTTAGATTGCTTAGAAACTAATTTCTCTCTCAAAGAATACAAAGAAATTAAATGCCTCTTCTTTTGCCACTCTATACCTCCTCTTTTCAAGTAATCCGAATAAATAGGTGATAGCAACTTTTTGTGTGCTTACCCCTGCTATCATTGTTTCTTATGATCATACCTACCACCAACTCCCCATTTGACATCATTCCCCTCAACCATCCTCTTCCAAAAATTCCTAATTTTAATTAGAAGCCCAAAGCTGCATGACTAGCTAGTTTTCTGTATGTATGTATGTACCTATAAAGAGAAAAGCTGGAAAGGAAAATTTTTCTTAGCCATAATTGTGTAGCGTACAAATAATGGCTTAGTGGTAATACTAAACTGCTTGTGTAGAAAATATTTGACATATCTATATTTCTATAAACATGTTGGACTGGAGGAAAAAGGGGATGGTTTTATTTTTAAAAATAAGATAGCATTGGCACTGTATTTCTACAGTGTATTAACAGGAAAAAGATCAGGAAAACTGGAAGTTATTTGGTATTGTTCATTTGAGTAATATCTTATTTGTATAGCACTGAACTATTGACGAAATGCTTTCCTTATAACCCTGTGAAATAATGTAGTACAACTTATCCACAGTATGTAGAAAAAAAAATTGTAGTTCAGAGAGGTTAAGTTATTTTTACACTGGGAGTAAATGGTGTGGAGCCAGGATATGAACCCAAGTCTCTTAAACAGAAATCCAGAGTTCTTTCCATGATATAGGACATTCTATCCATAGGAAAATTCCTCTAGAAATGAATTTGAAACAGTTATTCTAAGAATTGCCCAAAAAAATGTCTATTTGGTGTTTAAAAAGACTTTCAAAATATAAGTATCTTTGCCTTATTTTATAGGTACTTTTTTCATTGTAATTTATATTCACTTTTCAGTCTGCTTTCCCTCCACAGTGATTTACCAGTAAAATCATCTCTTCATAACTTCCTATTACTAGAGGTTTCCATTTTATATGGCTATGCATATATATGTATATGCAGAAATATATATGTGCACAAATGTAAACATAGCTATATAAAATATTTCTTTATATCAAAGATAATTGTGGGGTTTTTTTAAGAAAATATTTAATATTTTTAGGAATTGAGAATTTTTCCCCTTTTGGATATTGTACCTGGTGTTTAAGAGAGAGGGTTGTATCACAGGCAAAATACTTTTCTTTTTTCTCAATCATTTTGCATTTGGGTTCAGATCCATTGTATTAATAAGACAGTCCCTGCTTATTACAAGGTTGTTTATTAGGGGTAATTGTACTGATATAGTTTTCTAAATTAAAGAGTGAGTGAATAGAAAAGAAATCTAGGTTGAAAACTAGGGCACAAAATGTAATTGTTACATGAAAGTAGACCTAGGTAAGAAATCCTTTCCATGCCTTGTAACTATACTTAAATATTCATTTTCTGGATGGTTATTAACTATGTGGAAAAAGTGTACATGGAACTCTCCTTTGCTTAAGGAACATTTTTTTTTTGGTCTGAGGTTTTTTCCAACTTAGAGATCTGAACTTAGGAAAGGAAAGTAGGTGGAAAACTTCATAACAAATTAGGTGTCTGCCCTTGTTAATCAAACAGTGCAACAAGAATACATGGTACTGTAAGTAATGAAATAAATAACATGATTACTTTAAAACCTATAGAGAAAATAAAGATGAAATTGAACATATGAAATAATGGCAGGATTTTGAGAATGGATTTTTTTTTCAAATCAAAGCAGTTATAATTGATGGAAATTTATCATTATTATTAACTTATTAACATTAACTTATGCCATTTGGTGTACTTTAAAATGCTGAGAGATGAGAGAGATGATGTTATTAGGGGAAGCAGTCATACATTATTTAGTCTATAGGCAGAAACATAAATTTGTGAAGAGGACTTAAAGTCAAAAAATTTTTAAAGGCCACGTATTCAAAATAGTGTACTGGATCTTAATATAAGAACTTGATTTACTTAAATCTTTTAGAAGAATCCTGAGTTAAAATTCCTCTTGATGAAAACATCCATATTAGTTCTGTACCTCAGTACATTGTCCCTCATTGCTTAATTATATTTTTATTTATTTTTCCCTGTTGACTGTAATTCCTAATAACTTGAAAGCCTAACATTTGCAGAGTGGTATGTTATTAATTTAGCAAGATAATATTAATATCCACTTAAGTCAAATAAGGGTTATTTGTAAGAAATTACTGGGCAAGAAGTAATGGGTTCATTTATCTTTACATATACATTTTCTGGGTGGGACAAAGAAAATGTAGAGTGGTACTTCTTAAAAGTTTTCTCAAATTCTCGTATACAGCATATACAGTGATATTTATAGCACTATACTAAGCACATACAAAAACTTTATTTTCAAGGAATTTATTATCACTACCAAATGTATCTTTGTCAGAACAGTTGTATATATTTGTTATATAAATGTGTATGGATTTAATGTTTTTTTTTTAATTTAAAGTGTGGTAGATCCATTCATTCCCGGAGTCTAGCATTTACTCAGCCAGCTTGTGAAGGTGAATATAGTACTTATTTTTCATCAGCCTTGGTGTACCAGCATTAAAACCTAAGTATCAGTTCCTTTAAATCTTTTTTAAAAAAATCAAATTCCTGGTCACACGACCAACAAAATGGAGGACTAGACATTTTTTTCTGATCCTTACCTCTCCAAAACAGAAATTAAATGCCAAAGGTGAAAAAAAGAAAGATACAAAAAAAGCAAAGGCTTGCAATTATAACTCATAGATTTATAGCCAGATGTGACCTTAGAAGTTGTCCAGTTCAAGTTCCTTGTTTTAAACTTGAAAAACTGAGACCAGTGAAGTGAGATGGTGTGTCCAAGGTCATACATAGATTTATTGAATGACAGAGTCAGGATTGGAAACTGTGTCCTTTGGTTAAAAATTCAGTGTTCTTTCCACTGTAGCAAATCTTACAAGATAATATTTGAATTTAAGCCTGATTATACTGCAAGATCTTTAACTTCATCTCTCCATAACTTTGGGAAATTATAAGCCTCTATTGTAAGCATAGGAATTCAAACTTGTTCAAATTGTTGAACAAAGGTCTCTGCTAAAATAATTTTATGCTTATTTGAGCTATTGATTATTGAGCAAATAAGAATTCAAAGCCTTAATAGTAATTTCAGAGCAATTTAGGAGAAATCTATATAAAAAATAAAAACATCCTAATTAAGCTAATAAACAATACTGGTTAAACTGAATTACTTAAATATATTTTTTCAGTTCTCTCAGCTCCCATTTTTAGCTTGATAACTACACTATGTTAAGGTGGTTCTTAATGCTTTCTTATGAAATTTTTTTTTTCTTTTTAGAGGGCAGGGCAGTTGGGGTTAACTTGCCCAAGGTCACATGGCTGTCAGAGTCCAGACTTGAACTCAGGTCCTCCTGACTCCAGGGCTGGTGCTCTATTAACTACCGCATAGCTGCCCCTTAATGCTTTCTTGAAAAGAAAAATTTAGTGAGATTTAGTGAAGATTATTTTTAAAATTTTTTATGTAAAACCATGATTTTGAATTTGGTTCAAACTAACAGACTTCCATGGGAAAAGTTAATTCACTATTTCCTGACAGTGTTTTACATGATGGGGGATATAAATGCTTTTAAAAAAGGTTAAAAAAGCTTTAAATTATATTATGTATATAATATGTACATATATTATAATATATAGGAGGATAATTCATAATGTAGAAAAATAGCCCTTTCTTCCTGAGCATATCATTTGCAGGCAACAGCCTTTTTGTATCTTGTCTGGAAACAAAAACTACTGTTTGTTCCTTTGTTGTCAGTGATTTTCCTCTTGTCCCCATTTTCCTTTATTCCCCAGCCCCTCCCCTGCAGGATGTTTTAGTCTTAGCTTATCTTTCAAAAAGAAATTTCTGCCTCTCATTGTGTAGGTATATTGACACAGAGCTGACCTACACAGGTGATATATTCTGCATCATGTCTATTTTTTTAAATTGTCTGTCTTGTCATCTTGTCACTTCTAAAGATAGCACAGTTGCAGTTTGTGATGTGGTGTGGGGGAGAGGCTGTTTTTGTTTGTTGTGTGTTTCTTTTCTTTCAGAAATTACAGGAGTTTGCAAATAGCTTGAAGCTCTACCTTGCCAGCAATCAGAAGATATCTGCCTTCATCTGATCTGATCTTTACCTATACTGCTTCAGGAAGATGATCACATCTGATCTGGAAGAGGGGTCTTATCATAGGCAGTCAGATCATCAGACTAGTGCCGAACAGTCTGCCTGACCTCACCTGAAATTTTCAGTAAGTGTGACAAGAAGTAGACACCAAAAGGCTAATTGGATACCACTCTTCATTCACCTTCTCTTCCTCTTCAGAAAGATGTTTCTGAAGGGGACGATAAGGCTGTGGAGAGGGCCCAAATCTGTTATAGCAGGCTAATTAGGTTCATTAGTCTTAGACAAGGCGGAACCCATGGAGAAAGAGTTATGTTTCTCTTTTTAGGAAGACCGGCTTTCTAGTTGTTGAGGATAGCAGAATTCAAGGTTTTGGATACAAGTAGGGCCACTATGGGAAAATTTTTGGAACTCTTAAGATACTGAGTTTGGTGATAAGGCCCTTCATTTTATGCTAAACTCAAATCAGGGAGTTCATTCTACTTGGAATCTTCAGGTGTTATAATGCAGGTATTTCTTGGCTAAAGTTGTTGGCATTGACCAAATCTTCCTCTGAAGTTCTAATTTCTGTTTATGGAAGTTTCAGATCTTCTCTTTATATCAGAATTTAGGAAGAACTGACTTTTACAATATATAAAATAGTTATTTTGGCCAAGCCCTGCAGCTTGAATCAATTGAATGAGTCTTATGATGATTTGAAAGATTTATTATCTATTGTATTCATTAAATTTTTACCAGTGTATCTGATATAGGTAGAAAATTGTCCAAGAAAAAGCATTTTTAGCAAGTAAAAAAGTATATAATTACTTTAAACTTTAGTTTTTTAAAGATTAAATCCATCTTTGTTTCAAACTGACACTTCACCCAATAAGCAAGATACTTATAACACTTAGATGACACAAAAACTCTGAAACATAAGTTTCATTTCAAGAAGGCCTCCATTCTACCCCTGCACTTGCCATTCACCTTGCTGAAGCAAGCCTTTGTGCAGGGAGGTGGCACAGTGGATGAAGTGCTAGCCCTCGAGTCCAGAGAACCCGAGTTCAAATGCAGCCTCAGACATTTTCTGTCTGTGTCACTCCGGGCAAGTGGCAAACCACTCCAGAGAAAACCCCAAATGGGCTCATGGACAGTCACACACAACTGAGAAAACACCGAGAAAACCCCAAATGGGCTCATGGACAGTCGGACACAAATGAAAACAATTGACCACCAGCTAACTTTTATACTGGTATTGTAGTCTTTCCTTTTTTTGTTACTCTAATCCCTATTGACTCACAGATCCTCAACAGATTAGTACTACAGAGATGAGTTCAAAAAACATTCAGGAACACTTGAGTTCAAATCTTGCTTCAGATTATTAGTAGTTGTGTGACCCTGTCACAGCACTTAATTGCTCTCTTTCTCAGCTCATCCATTTATAAAATAGGGATGAGAGTACCACCTTCTCAGAGTTATTGTGAGGATCTAATGAAATGTGTAAAGTGCCTTCAAATCTTAAAGCATTACATAGATGTTAGGTGTTGTTATTTTTTTATTAGCAGTTATTGTGGGTGATACAACATACATTTGCTCTTAAAGTCTGAGACTGATCTATAGACTTTCTCATTGATCTAAAAATGAAATTTAAATGTTATTACAAAATCCAAAGATACTCGACTTTTCATACTTAGAATAATTCAGAAGGTGTACTTTAGTTCATAAATCTGTAAGAAATTCCAGTCCTGGTTACTCCTTATGGCTCCCTTCTTATAAAATTTCATGAGAGTTTGTCAGTCATGAGTACAATGTAGGGAGGTGACTTAATTCTTGAGAAGTTTTCAGTTGGTTTTAGCCTGAGCTCTCTAAGTACAGAGACCAGATTTATGTGCTAAAAGTTTGAATATTACATAGTTTCTTGGGAAAAAATGTACTTTCTATATTAAATGGCTACTTTTGCTCTGATAAAGTTCAAAATTGATTGACTAAGGAACAAAATCAGAACTTAACTATTTTCCTGGATTTTTTCTAGATCAATTTGATAAAAATTATTATATAATTATATATAAGGAAAATTGCAGGGCAGAGTTTACATATAATAGAACTTCAACTTTTATGTTGTGGTACATGAGTAACATTGCATACATGTGCACTATATACATACGTGTATATAAATATACTTGTAGCATGCACATATAAAATAATTAGTAAGAATTATTCTTTCAGGGGAGGCTAGATGGCACAGTGAATAGAGCAGCGGCCCTGGAGTCAGGAGGACCTGAGTTCAAATCTGGCCTCAGACACTTAACACAAAAACTAGCCACGTGACCTTTGATAAGTCACTTAACCCCAATTGCCCTCCAAAAAGCCAAAAAAAAAAGAATTGCTCTTTTAGCCATATGTTGACAGTGGAGCTGAGGCACATGGCCCTTCACAGTTTTCATATACCTTTTCATTGTGTCTTTTATTGTCTGTGCCACCCAGCCCCACTCTAGATTGCTACTCCTTGATTCCATCTAGACCCCTTCTCTGTTACCTTCCAGTCATCCCAGACTCCTTGGCCATTCCTAGATCACATCCAGGTCTTCCCACAGTCTTACGGTATAAAAGGTCTGTCTTGCCCCCCATTAAATTACTCAGGTTCCAAGAGTCTAGACAGTGCTCAGATTCTTAAAATCTGACCAATAACTCGAATTCTTAAAATCTTGCCCACCCCCAACTGGTGTTTTAATAAACTTGTCTCTGACTGAAAGGTTTGGGTCAAATTCATTTAAGGCAGTACCCATATAATTTGCTCTTGAATTTTGAGGTTCCCAATACCCCTAGACCTCAATATTGATATTTCACATTTTTAAAAGGGGAGCAGTACTACCAGTTTCATCTCTTATTTTTGGATAAAATATCACATTCTGTTAACATACATACATTTTTCTTTTGGATACATTAAAAGCCTTCTAGTGTTGGACTGCTGTGAATTATAAACTATTTTAAAAGAAATACAGTTATATTAACTCAAGCATTTATAATAAACTAAGTTTTTCCCTTTTAGTAGATACTATGACGGTAAAATAATTAGTTGTTACCTGCTATCTTTGGATTCAGGGACTCTAGCTTGTGTGGCCAAGAACATACTTTCTTACATGCAAACCAGCTGTAGTTTAGGGATCCTCCAAATACTTATTTTGAGCACTTAGCTACTCATTATTTATACCTTTTTAAACACTCCTACTTTTATTTTCTGCTGAAGTAAATGCATGAGGTGCCCCTACAACTCCTGCTTTTGTGGATGGCCAAAGTTGCAGACCAGATGTGGAAAGAATTTAAATTGGCAAAGTTTTATTATAATTTATCAAAGAAACCTAGTTGAATTCAAGCATTTATTGCTGTAATCTCGATTAATCTGAAAGTTGATATGAACCACTGAAACTTTTACCTTATCAGGTGACTTTAGGAAGGAGAGGCTATTCAGTTAGATATCATTTGCTGAAGAAAAGACAGTTCTGGCCTAATTTTGATTCAGTTGTTTCTTAAGTGACTGTGGAAAAGTTCATTGGTGTTTAAAAAAAAAAAAGGTTTATGTTTTCTGTTACTAAGTGCAGTCACTTAACTATATGGAGAATTTTGAATTATAGCTTTACCCTTCTCTGGGATTTGTTGTTTCACAAAGTAAGCATAAATGCTGAGTGTAGTTCCTTGTGATTAAACTTTTTTCTGTGCCCATTCAATGTTATGGTTTTATCTTATGCTTGCATATCTGTTATAGTTTGATATTCTTTCATAGTCTGTTGATTTCTTTTTTTATGGCTGTCATCTTTAGCTTTTAGATCTTGATATCTTGTATTTAGATGAAATAGGTTTTTTTTTCCCGTTATTTCCTATTTGTACTCCCATATTAGTGTCTTTTAAAACCCCATTTTAACCCAAATGAGGGTCTGTTATATATTCTAAAATGTGCACAATAATTTCTTAAATACAGTTTTCTATAAATGATTTTGTATTGTTTATTGTTTTTATTTCTTTTATTGTTTGAGACCTGAAATATTTCATGCCAATGGCTTCCTCTTATCTGTATTATAATTTCCAGTCGATTAGATCTTTCAGCAGTCTGTTATGTGACTCTTTTCTCGAACATTTGTATAGTTTGAATTATTCAGAAAATATTTTTTGATTCCCTCAATCATTTCTAAGGGAAATGTTTCACTATACATATGAAATCTGGATAATAACAGAGATTAGTGCTAAAGGCAGTCCTCTCATTTCCTTCACTCCTTTCCATCTGTTTCCATGTTTAGGTGATGATTTGGTTGATTTGTTTACATTAAATGAACTATTTTTATGTACTTTTCTTTCTAAATGCAGAGGATATCCTGTTGTCAATGACCATGCTTTATTATTTAGTTGACTACAAATTCCAATACATATGATGAGTACAGTGCCTTATATATGACATTATTCATTACTTTTAAACATTTCCCAAAGGTTTGTTGGAAGGTAATGTTTATTCATAATGAATAAAGCAAAGAAAATTTCCCCACCTGTGCTGGAGTATAAAAATAAGGCTACTAAGGAAATATGAGACAGTTTGGATTAAAATATGTGCTGATAATACTTCTGTCTACTTTTTGTCCTTAGTTACTGCCTGAGGACTCAGTGTAGTGATTTCTAGCCCTGGTTTTATAACAGCTCAAAGTATTATCAGTTATTTTCAGATATATCTCAAATTTTAAAGATATTGCTTAATTCACTTTAATAAAGATATGCCACACAGCACTTTGGGAAGCAGAAAGCAGTGTGGCCAAGTCAAGCAAATAGTAATGGGGTACTGATAATCTAAAATAGTTGGAGTTTGGTGACTAGGAAATTGAACTGAACCAAGCTTGGAATAAAGAGAATAAGACTTAATAGATGAATGTCACATTGATTGAGGCATTGAATGTCTTGTGATTATAAGAGTCCTAGCCTTTACATCAGCAGCCACTAATTGTAAATGTTATTAGAGGCCCAGGGAGTGAATTTCATCAAAGGGGGAGATCACATAGATTTGGGGTTGGGAATACAATACTGGATAAAGAGTTAGGATTGCTGGGTGATCGTGAAGACTATGTGGCCCTGGCAGTCCATTCAATTCAAATGTGCTATAGAACCATTTAAGTTCACTGGGTCAGTTTTTGTATCTGTAAGGGGGTGGGGGCAGTGAAAGTGCCTACCTATGTCACAGGATCATTGTGAGAAACAAATTTTAGAAGTGCTTCTTTGGATGTCTTCTGTAAAGTCAGAAAATCACGCTAAATGATTCCTTTCAGGTTTAAAAACTGTGACTCGGCTATCTGATCCTGTATGTATAAATTCTCTGACAAGTAAAAATAAATAAATGGGAAGGGAAATAAAGCACCTAAGCTTTAAGTGTGAATGGGATTATTTTTTTAATGGGAAGGATATAATGATGATTGAGGAAGGGATATACAGAGGTTGAAGATGAGAGAAATAGGGAAGGAGTAATAGCATTGGAACAGAAGCTGTTAATGTGACAAAATTATGAAATCTGTGTTATGCTTCATGTGCTTTGAGTTTGAGAGCTGGTTTTCCTTTTCAGTCCTGGCCATGTTTTTTCCATTAATTCATTATTTAGGTTGATTATTGTTCTATAAGGAGTTTTCTTTGAATGATTCTCAAAACCTCAGTAACAAAAGATACATTTTATAGAATCAAGTATACTATTTGTTTTAGTTCATACTATGTCATCTCTTGGCATCTGCTTATCTTTTAAGTGCTTTGTAAGCTTGGGTCTAGAAGACATTACATAATTTTGACCAGTTTGATTTTTGAAATTAGCTTGATTTCTTCCACTGTCATACTTCAGATTTGGTCAGATTAGTCTCAAGAGACTGAAAATGGGGAGGAAAAGCTGTTGATTCTTTTTCTTTGCTGCTGTAGTATAATCAGATTCAATTAACATTTAGGTCCACTGCTGTGCTTGAGTTGAATGGGAGGTGCCATTAAAGGCAAAATGAGAGTGTAGACATGTGGGGATTGAACTAGAGGTTGTAATTTGTTCAAAGGCATAATCTTTTAACATAATGTATAATCTGGGTTTATAGAAATGGGAGGTGGGGGCGGCTAGGTGGCTCAGTGAATAGAGCACCGGCCCTGGAATCAGAAGGACCTGAGTTCGGAGCCGGCCTCCGACACCTAATCCGCACAAACAAAAACCTAGCCCTGTAACCTTGGGCAACTTACTTAACCCCGATTGCCCTAAAGGGGCGGCTAGGTGGCGCAGTGAGTAAGAGTGCCGGCCTCGGAGTTGGGATGACCTGAGATCAAAATCGGCCTCAGAAAATGAGCACCCACGCATAAATAATGACTAGCCGTGTAACCTTGAGCAAGTTACTTAACCCCAATTGCTTTTAAAAAAAAAAAAAAAAAAAGAAATGGGAGGTGATTTAAACCACTTCCTTGATTTAATGAATTAGGTCTATAGCCAAGTTATATTCAGCAAATACAAATAGATTTTATATTTTTAAGACTTACAAGCTTTCCCATTGTTCCTGGATAATCCACTGCAGTGTTTCACAACCTTGTTATTAGGAAGTTCTTCCATATAACTTGCTCTTTTCCCTTATCCTTCTCTTTTCCCATTATTTCTTCTTATATCTTAGGTGAAAAAGAGCCACTATGGAGTCTCCATACAGAAGAGTCATCTACCTTTGTGCTAAGAGTCTTCCAGAAATTTGATATTTATTATAAAATCATTCTTATGTGTTCTTTGCTCAGAGTGAAATAATTCCAATTCCTTTTACTATTTCCTCATTAGCCATGTTTTCCAAACCTTTAACATCCTTGTTATCTCCCCAAATCTTTGAAGTTGGCATCATTTTATATAAATTATATACATTTTTTTTGCTTTACAGAATTCTAGTCACACTTAAGTTAATCTGCCTAAAAGTATATCTTATCTATCATAATGAGAAAGGAAAAGAATAAGGTTATTAAAGCATGAGTATTTCAAATCCTAATAACCTTGGCAAACATCTTCACACTTGGAGAAAATAATGGTGTAGAATGAACAATGAAGAAACAATTTCATTAATTGTTGTCATTTCTGTACTTCTCAAGAGTAAAGGGCAGGTGAAATTTGGTGTGGGAATGAGTGTGATTTAAAATACAAAAGAAGGAATTACAAGGGAATAGCAGAGGACCATAATAAATTATCATGTTTTATATAATTTTGTATGTGTTGTCATGTGGACTAAATTAAATGTTAATTTTATTCTGCAAATTGAAAATGAACATGATTGTCAAATAAAAAATTTGTCTGATCTAAACTAATGCATTAAGGTTATGTTGCTGGTTCACAGGTTTTATTTTGGTAGATTTCCTTTAAAACCTAAATGTGTTAAACATCAACACTTAGCTAAAATTGAGTTATCTTTAACAAATCTTTGCAAGTAGGTGCTTTGAGAAAGGTGAATATAACATTTAAATCAATATTGCTATTGCTCTTGATATTTAATTTAGGATATGTAGATTAATACTGCAGAAATGTGATAATGAATTTTCCCCCCATAATTTCTAGAAGAGGATAAGATGTAAAAAACATTAGAATAGGAATAGCATCAACCTTTTTTCTTTTTTATATTTTTAGGTGATAGAAAATGGAAGATTTGCCAAAAACAAGTATATTACACATGTTATGGTCAATAAAACAGATTTCTTGATGATAACCAGAAGGTAACTTTCACTAGTTTTAATATTTAGCTATCTAATTTAGTAACAGGTTTACAAAGAGCTATCAGTGAATAGAACCAATTATCATCCAAACCTTTGCTCACTCAGCTATGTACACAAGTATGTATAGATGCAATGACAAACACAGAGTTCAAAATCAAATATAGTTATAAGAGCAAATGCAGAGATTATGTATGTCTATAAGATGTGGATTTCCTTTAACAAAGAGGTAGACATATTGCTATTTTTATTTTAAGGAAGAGGTCCATGCATTGCTATTGAGTTGCTATATATGGTTTCTCTACCTTCTCTTCCACTGCCTAAAAATAAATTAATTAAATGCCTAAAAATAAATAAATAAACAAATAAAAGTATTTTACACTGTAGACCAGCAGGCATGTGCCTCATTGATCACTTATAAAACCTTAGTATTAATTAATAGTCACAGTACATACACTGTATATATATGCCTGAGACTCGATTTGAATTCAAGTCTTCCTGAATCCAGATCTAACACTTTATGCACTATACCACCTAGGTGTTGGGGTATATGAAATGTAGAAGACTTAGTACATCTGTTGTGAGAAATTTCTGAGCCCTTTTCAGGGCTTCTTGTCCACCTTTGGTATCTACCTACCACCCAATTTTCACCTATGACTCTAAGAAGCTGTAGCATGTGTAGGGGCCACACCCCAGTGAACCATCTTGGCAGATGGACTTAATCAGGTTGATGATCACCAGCAGGCCCCAGATCTGTCAGTGACTTAGGATGTGGCTACCTCAAGTATGTGAAAAATTCCCTGAGTGGAATGGGCAGATGAGAACGGTTTGTTCCAATGGCCATGAAGTGGCTGAAACAAGTCCTGTGGAGTGTTTAGAGCTTGGTCAGACATCAGAGACACCAAGGTCATCTACTACATCTTGAGCCATCGCCAGTCATCTTGACTTTTGTCTTACCTAGTGGTGGGAAACCTGTGGCCTTCTGAATTCTTAAGTGCAACCTTTTAACTGAATCCAAATTTTAGATTTGTTTCATGAAATTTGGATTCAGTCAAAAGGCTGCACTTAAGAATTCAGAAGTCTATATGTGGCCTTAAGGCTGCAGATTCCCCAGCCCCAGCCTTGCCACTGGACTTTGATGACTCTGAAAGAGAGAGTGAAGCTGATGACTTTGTATAGTTCTGTGCCACTTAAATCCAATTCATGGGCAAATCAAGACATCACCCCATGATATCCTTGGTCCTCTTTGAAAACAAAGAACAAACAACAAAACAATAACACATACATCTTTGGTTCAAGAGAACAAGTGCTAAACAGCTATATCTGCCACTTTTGAGCTCTGTGACTCTGGGCAACTCATTTAAATTCTGGGCCTCAATTTTCTTATCTGTAGAATGGAAAAGATAATATATTATCTGCCAAAAGAGTTTTGCTAGGAAAGTACATTGGGATATGTGCATGTATGAATGTTTGTATATATGTATGCGGACATATTTTCATATTTGTCTATATATTTTACATTTATATATTTAATAAGATACATACCTATATAGAAATGTATATATAGACATATAAACACATCTTTACATATGTGTATATGCATATATATTTCTTCATATGCATACGAGTTAAATTATTGAATGCCTTTCCACATCATTGAAGGTTTATTGAGAGACTGATGATAACTCTTAATCCCTCTGCCTTTCTGTCCCAGGGAGAGGAAGGAGAAAGAGCAAAGTGAAGTAATGGAGGATGGGGAAATTCATGCTGAGTGGTAGCTCTTTTATTCCCTCACCCAGGCCAGTGAAGGAACCAGCTGTGTCTTTAATTTAGTCCTTTGCTCTGGCAAAAAATAAAGCACATTCCACTTAGTGAACTCTCTGTAGGCAATGGCAATTGTCTTAAAGCAGAAGAAAATAATTTGTGGGGGGTGGGGTCAGAGAAGTTATTTTGCAGGGAAAGCATTTTTCTTGATTTTCATCTTGAAAGATGAGAAAGAAATTCTAATATGAGAAGCTATGTAAGTATTGTAATTCAAAGTATGACTTTTTAAAAAAGATCTTAGAAGTATTTATTGATCCTTATTAAATCCCCTTAAGTTTAACTATTTAAGGAATGAGATTGTAAGAATGCCAGTTGTTGGAAGTGAGGTTAGAATTGTCTTTCTAGTTCTGTACTCAGTGTGATGGAAAATTTCCTCTCACACAAGGGCTTATAATTAGTTCTACCTAGAATATTTGTGGCAAACACGGTAATTCCAAAGCTCTGGTTACATATGAAGTCTTCAAAGACAGAGAAAAACAATTGGTTGCACAAAAAAATTGCCCCATTACCTTATTTGTGAAGCATCTGCAAATAATTCCTGGTTGTTGGGTATGGGTATTTTTTTTTTAAATCTTCAAAGATTGTTTTCAAGAAAAAATGAGATATTTGAAAAGCTCTTTGAAAACCTTTAACTATTATATAAATGGTAGCTATTGTAACACTAGCTATTATTACTTTCTTTGTTTTTGGCAGTGGTGTGTTGTTTGTGACAAGAGGAACATTTGGGCAGCTGACCTGTGAGTGGCAATACAATTTTGATGAATTTACCAAAGAGCCATTTATCATTCATGGAAGAAGATTGCGTATTGAGGCCAAGGTATATTGAATAAAAATATTAAGATAAAACATTAAGATTTATTTATTTTTCAAGGTGTTTTCATTTTCCTGGTTTAATATTTGTAAGTTTCTAATTAGCATATGACCGTATACTTTTGTCAAACAGAAAATAGGTCTTTTTTTTTTTTTTTTTTTTTAAGCAATTGGGGTTAAGTAACTTGCTCAAGGTTACACGGCTAGTCATTTGATTTATGCGTGGGTGCTCATTTTCGGAGGCCGGATCTGATCTCGGGTCATCCCAACTCCGAGGCCGGCGCTCTTACTCACTGCACCACCTAGCCGCCCCTTTAGGGCAATTGGGGTTAAGTAACTTGCCCAAGGTTACACGGCTAGGTTTTTTTTGTTTGTTCGGATTAAGTGTCGGAGGCCGGGTCCGAACTCAGGTCCTTCTGATTCCAGGGCCGGCGCTCTATTCACTGCGCCACCTAGCCGCCCCGAAAATAGGTCATTTTTAACAGATGTTACTTTTCTGTGGTACTACATATAGAATACCTTTCAGGTTGCAGCCAGTGGGCTATTCTTATGCCCCTCTATTCTGTTATATCTATTCTAACATGTGAGAGGTAAGGTGTTGCAGTGGAGAAAGAGAGATGGCCTTAGAGCCAGAAGATGTGAGTTTAAGACCTTCCTCTGGAACATCCTAGCTGTGTAATGCTTGCCAAGGCACTTAATTGCTGAGGTCTTTAGAGAAGATACTGAACCATATTTGGATAGAGTACTTTCTTAAATTAAGAGTTCCTTATTTTAATCAATGATATCACAGATCCAGTCCCTATCCCTGTCTATTTCCTTCACAATGTTTTTCCTGAAACCTTCAAAACTGGTCTGAAGAAAAGACCATTATGTCTAAAACAACTTATTTATTCTTAGTGTTTGGTCTTTCAAACTAGATAAGAAGTCCTTGCTGACAAGTACTTAGAATTTTTCTGATTGCTAGCACAATGTGATTTACAGTAGGCATTCATTGAATATTTGTTAGTAGACAGATTAATTGGAAAATAAAGTTGACTTTTTATCATTTGGGTCTTATTAGCAACTATTACCTATTCTGAACAAGGAATTGTACTAAAAGATATATGGAATGCTAGAAGATCACAAAAGAAATAATGATGTAGAGTTTCCTTGTCCTGTTAAAACTCTTAATGTTTGAGTATTTGCTAACTAGAACTATTAACTTAAAATCAACTTTATTAACACTTTATAAAATTTTTTAGTTTAGCAAAAACTACATATGACTACTTAATAGGTTTACTAGTTCCATCCAGTTACCGGTGTCAAAGTACCCTCATTGATCCTTGGTAAGCCCAGCCCTTTGTTTTTACATCATTAGAGTAGAGAATTAGGCTCCTTTAGGCAGGATTAGTCTACAAATATAAATTTCCATAACACAAAGTAAAAAAGATCTGTAAAGGGAGAGATAGACCATATGCAGTCTCTATGATTGGGTTTTGATTTTCTCAAAGTGCTGAACACATGAGCCAGTTCTTTCATGGCAATATGAATCATGTAGATAGATTTGAGATTTACTGATCTTATCCATGATTTCTGGATTTAATGATTCAGAAAGGAAGTCTAATGAATTAGGGAAAAAAGAGAAAAATATTGTCATTCTTCACTATCTGCTTCTTCCATCCCCACTTTGTTGTTTTTTGCAATGAAAATGGACCCTTTTTTAGGTTAAGGAATTATAGAACTGAATTTGTCATCATTATCTTTCACTGATATGCATGTGCTTGATTTTGCATCCTATTTGTTTATTATAACGTTGTTCAAAAGTATAATTTCTAATATGAAGTACAGAACAATGAAATGGTTTTTCTTATGCTAATTTTCCCCATAAAGTTTGCTCTATATATTTATTAATTTCTTTATTTGGTCTGCAGGAACGTGTAAAGTCTGTATTCCACGCCAAAGAGTTTGGGAAAATAGTTAATTTTAAGACTGCAGAAGATGCTCAGGTAAATCCAGTGACCTCTTTCATTAAAATTGATATGAGCTTCTGACTTCATTTTTAAATTTTATTTATTTACTTTTATATTTCAACATTCATTTCCATAAGATTTTTAGTTCCAAATTTTCTTCCCCTTTCTCCACCCCAAGAAGGCATGCAATCTGATGTAGGTTCTATATATACACATTGATTTTAAACATATTTTCACTTTAGTCATGTTGTAAAGAAGAAATAGAACCAATGAAAGGAGCCATGAGAAAGAACAAACATACAATTAAAAAAATAAAAAGAATGAGCAAATAGTATGCTTTGATCTGCATTCAGACTACATAGTTCTTTTTCTGGATTTGGATAGCATTTTCCATCATGAGTCTTCTGGAGTTGTATTAGGTCCTTGCATTGCTAAGAAGAGGTAAATCTACTAGTCATCACACAATGTTACTGTATACAATGTTCTCTTGGTTTTGCTCACTCACATCAGTTCATGTAAGTCTTTGCAGGTTTTTCTGAAGTCCGCCTGCTTATCATTTCTTATGAAACAATAGTATTTTGTCACATTCATATACTAATTGATCATATACTAATTGATGGGCATCCCCTCAGTTTCCAATTTTTGGCCATCACAAAAATTGCTGCTACAAATATTTTTGTACATGTGGGTCCTTTCCCTATTTGTACCATCTCTTTGGAATCCAGAGCTAGAAGTGGGTGGTATTGCTCGCAGTTTGATAGTCCTTTGGGCACAGTTCCAAATTGCTCTCCAGAATGGTTGGATCAGTTCACAACTCCACCAACAGTGCATTGGTGTTCCAATGTTTGAGTATTTGCTAACTACAACTATTAACTTAAAATCAACTTTATTAAGACTTTATAAAATTGCTTAGTTTAGCAAAAACTACATAAAAAACTACAAAAAAACTACAAAAACTACCTAATAGGTTTACTAGTTCCAACCAGTTACCAGGGTCAAAGTATGATCACTGATCCTTGGTAAGCCCAGCCCTTTGTTTTCACATCATTAGGGTAGTGAATTAGGTTCCTTTACCCTACAAATATAAATTTCCATAACACAAAGTAAAAAATACCTGGAAAGGGAGATTTATCATTTTCCTGTTTTGTCATGTTAGCTAGTCTGATAGGTGTGATGTGGAACCTCAGAGTTGTTTTGATTTACATTTCTCTAATCAACAGTGATTTGGAGCATTTTTTCATATGACTATAGATAGCTTTAATTTCTTCATCTGAAAACTGCCTTTTGATATCTATTGACCATTTATCAATTGGGGAATGACTTGTATTCTTATAAATTTGACTCAGTTCTCTATGTATTTTAGAAATGAGGCCTTTATCAAAGATAATGGTTGTAAAAAAATTTTTTCCCAGCTTTCTGTTTCCCTTCTAATCTTGGTTGCATTGACTTAGTTTGTGGGGAAAAATTTAATTTAATTTAATGTAATCAAAGTCATCCATTTTGCATTTCATAATGTTCTCTATCCCTTGTTTGGTCATAAATTCTTTCATTCTTCATACATCTCACAGGTAAACAATTTATTGTTCTCCCAGTTTGCTTATAATATCAGGCTTTATAGCTAAACCATGTACCCATTTTGACTTTATCTCATAAATAATGTAAGATGTTGGTCTATGCCTAGTTTCTGCTATACTATTTTCCCATTTCCCCAGCAATTCTTATCCCAGAAGCTGGAATCTTTGGCTTTATCAAACAGTAGATTACCATAGTCATTGACTACTGTGTCTTATGTACCCTAACGTGTTCCACTGATTCACCACTCTATTTCTTTTTTAAAAAAATTCAATTTTTAATTTATTTTTAGTTTTCAACATTCATTTCCACAAGATTTTGAGTTACAGATTGTCTCTCCTTCCCCCAACCCCCACTTCAAAATAGTGAGCCTACTGAATACCCCTTCCCCCAGTCTGTTCTCTCATATCCTCCCTGTTTCCCCTCCAACTTTCTAGTAGGGCAAGATGGATTTTTCACCCCAGTGCCTGTATATCTTATTTTCCAGTTGCATGTAAAAAAAAATTTTTTTTAAACATTAGTTTTTAAAACTTTGATTTCCAGATTCTTTCCTTTCTTCCCTCCTTACTCACCCCCACTGGGAAGATAAGCAATTCAGTATAGGTTGAACATGTGTAGTTATGCAAAATGTTTCCATAATAGATACACTGTGAAAGACTGACTATATTTCCCTCCAACCTGTCCCACCTCCCACTTATTCTATTTTCTACTTTGACCCTGTCCCTTTTCAGAAATGTGTGCTTCTCACTACTCTCTTCCCCCAATCTGCCCTCTCTTCTATCGTCCCCCTCTTATCCCTTCCCCCCTACTTTCTTGTAGGGTAAAATACCCAATTGCACCACTCTATTTCATTACCAGTACCAAATAGTTTAGATGATTGCTGCTTTATCATATAATTTAAGATCCAGTGTGGCTAGGCCATCTTCCCTTGCATTTCTTTTCATTAATTCCTTTGATATATTTGACCATTTGTTTTTCCAGATGAATTTTGTTATTATTTTTTCTTGCTCTATAAAATAATTTTGGGGAGTTTGATTGGTATGGCACTGAATAAGTAAATTAATTTGAGTAGGATTGTCATTTTTATTATATTATGAACTTCTGACTTTAAAACTATACAGTCTGTATGTGTTGACAGTTAAGAAAATTATTGTTTTTTTTCTTTTTAAATTTAGTTTAGATATTTGCCTTGATCCGCATGAGACCTTCTGGTGTGGAAATGTTCTTTAATGCAGATTGGCAACTTGTTTGTAAATTGTAGCCCTGGAGAGTTGCCTGGGAACTGAGAGGTTAAGTTCCTATTGTCATATAGGATATATGTGTCAGAGGCAGAATGGGAACTTTGACTTTGACTCCATGATGTACCCTGAACATGGACTTTGACTCCATGATATGCCCTGGAAACTGTCACATTTTCTCCTCTTTTTTTTAAAATGATGAGAAAGCTAAAAAAAAAAAAGTATGTCTGTGTGGATTGTCCTTATATTTATAGTCATCAGAGTATTTGCTAACTAGATTATTCCTTTTTGTGATCAGTTAGAGATCTTGTTTTTAGTTAGGTTAGACTAGTCTGGTACAGTATTAGAGTTTAAAGAATATTTGGAATTTTTGTACATAAGAGAATCCAATAAGCCTATTAAGTCAGTACAAAAAGCTACAGTAAAACTTTTCATAAAATAAAACTTACTAATTTTCCACAAACTACACATGTATTTTCAAGTTATTATATTTATTTAACTGAATAACCAGGTGGCACAGTCAATAGAATATTTGATTTGTAATTGGGAAGATCTGAATTGAATCCTGCCTCAGGCATTTACTCCCTCTGTGATCCTGGTCAGTCACTTAACTTCCTTTACCCTTGTCTGTACAGGGAGGCATAATAAAAGCACTTTACTTCACAGGGTTATTGTGAGCATCAAATGAAAAAACATATGTAAAGAACTTTATTAACCTGTAAATGCTGTGTAAATATTATTGTTGGTGGTGTTACCATAATTATTCTTATGATCATAAGCAAAATTGGAGTTCAGAGTACAGTTCTACTTCCAGCCCTTCCCTTGGATCATAGACCCAAAGCTGAAAGGGACCTCCAACTCCACCTGTCTTAATTACCCTGAGGCCCAAGGGAGGTTAAGTGACTTGACCAAGAACATCACAGTAATAACCATCACAGGCAAGGTTCTCATCCTTGTCCCTCTGACTCCAGAGTCGTCTGAATGCCCTACCCACTTCCAAACTGGCTGTGGGAGCTTGGCCCAGTCATTTCACTCCTGGAGTTGTCTTTACTGTCTCACCAGTCACTCAGTAACTCCATGCTGTAACTGCCATGCCCATATGCTGATAAAATAATTTCTTCAATTTACCATTGAAATCTGACAGAATCCATTGACCTTTCCTCAGTTTTTGGTCCTGTTCCTCCTATATTTTAAGCATTCCTCAAGGCTTTTTCCCATGGTGGGTGGTCTCCAACTCCTCTCTCCACATTCTCATCTCTTCCTTCTCCCTCTTGTTCCTCATGATGATCTCATTCACATCTTTGACTTCACTGACTCCCAAAATTTAAGACAAAAGAAATTTTAAAAAATACTTCCTATTCTTATGTAACCTGTGTTGTACTAGGGAATGAAAACAGATAAACAGATAAGTAATAGAAGATAAAAAATAATTAAAAAGGGAGAGAACACTAACAACCAAGGGCATCAGGAAAATCATCCCATAGGAAGTGGCACATGTGCTGAACCTTGAAATAAGTTAAGAAATGAAGGTGATAATAGAGTTCATTCCAGGCATGACCGATACCCTATGCAAAGGTATGGAGATGAAATGTTAAATTCAGTAAATAAAAGGTAGGCCTGTTTGGCTGAGACAAAAAATATCTTGAAAAGTATCCTGGAGTCGAATTGTGAAGGGCTTAATAATAACAAGACATGTATATTTTAGCCTAGAGTTAATTGGGAACCTGTAACCTAAAGATTCTTAATGTGAAGAGTAAGAGGGTAAGATCTGTACTTTAAGAAGATTGTTTTGGCATATCTGTAGGAGATGGATTGTGCATTAAATGATCTTGAATTTGGGAATTCAGTTAGGAGTCCAAGAAGTGGTGAAAACTTAAACCAACTAAGTGGCCCTCTTGAGTAGAGAGAGACTTAGAAGCTGATGAGATATACAGTAAGGAAAGAATAAAAGATAAATAAATCTGTGAAACCTAGATGACTGAAATATTGGTGGAGAAAGAAGGACATATGAAGAAGGGGCAGATTTAAGAGAGAAGATAAGAGTTCTAGTTTAGAAATGTAGACTTTAAAAGGCCTACAACAAATCCAAGTTAAAGATGCCCAGAAAATAGTTGATATGGTAGAGTTCAGAAGAGGGATGAAGGCAGTGTAAATATATACAAGGGTCATCTACACAATAATAATTGAACCCATGAGAATCGAGGAAGCATGTAGAAAGATAAGGAAAGAAGGCCTAGGTTAGAGCCCACAGTTAAGGTGTGGGACATGGGTAATGATCCAGAATGAAGATTGAGAGGGAGTGGTCAGGCATAGAGGAGAACCAGGGTAGAAGAATGTACTGAAGGCTAAGGGAGGGAAAGAACATGGAGGAAAAAGTGGTGAGCAGTGTCAGAGAGTTCAAGCATAAGGACTGAGAACATGCCCATTGTATTTAGCAAATGAAATTTTGTTGTGAAATCCTAGAGACAAGTTTCACTAACTAAATTGGAAGCCACATTGAGGAGGTGTGAGACATCAGTGAGAGCTTTCCCTTTGAACATTACTTCTTGACTGCCTGCAAACATACTTGAAGTCTCAGTTCAGAAAGCTGTAGATTTCCCTTGTCACTAGTAGTTTTCAAATAGAAGTTGAAAGATCTTGTTTTGGAGATGTTGCTGAAGGGGTTTTAATTGAGTATAGGTTGAATTAGCTGACTTCTAGAATTCATTCCAACTATGGCTATACTTAGAGATAGTAAAAGGGATTTTAATCATAGCTGGCATTGATATAGGGCTAGACATAGAAGCACTTTACAGATATCTCGTTTTCATTTCATAAGAAACCTGGGAAGTATTATCCCCATTTTACAGTTGAGGAAGCTGAGGCAAACGGCTTAAGCGTTTCCCAAGGTCACACAGCTAGTAAATGCCTGAGTTCAAATTTGAACTCAGGTCTTCTTGACTCCATTCTATTCACCAGACCTTCCTAGCAGCCTGTTTTATGTTTCATACTACTTATTACACTGTCAAATTTATTACTCTCTACTACAGTTGCACATCTGTCACATAGTGGTTTAATTATTTCCATTTATACTCTATTAAAATGAATGCAGAATTCTAGGACCTGAGAAAACTAATAATTCAGTTCTTTGTTACCTTGAAGAAATCTCTTAATGCTACAGAGCTTCAGTTTTCTCAGGTGTAAAAGGGAGATATTTCAAATGAAATGCTGAGAGAGGATTCTGGGAAGACAGCGGAGCATGTCAGAAAATTCTAAGCTCTCAAGATTTTTCCCTACAAAAGAAATGAAATAGCACCTCAGGGTGAACAAAGTGCCAGTAAAGATAAATGAGAAGAGGGACACAACAGAGGTCCTCATGGGTCAAATAGAGAAGATCAAAAGAAAAATCCTAGGACCAGCTTTGGTCCGTGTAAGGGACTTTCAGGCCAGGGTCTGCTAATTAAACTACAAGGGGCAAGCTCTGTGGTAGGCTGGTTTGGGAGGCTGCCTTGGTCCCAACCACAGGAACTTTTACTGCCAGGACAGTGAGGGGAGTTGGGCATCTGAGCCAGGAAAATCGAGGGAACCTCTGCTAACCAGTTCCACCAGACACAGCTGTACTGTGGAGAGTAGAGGGTGGGGGTAGGGAGGAACCAGGACATGCCTGGTGAGTGCAGAAGCAGTGAGGCAGAAAGCTCCTGGCTGTGGGCATTTAGACAAAGCTGGAGGTCTGGCTTTGGTTCCAGACTGGAGGGGACAACTAAAAATCTGGGGCAAGAGGCACCATCCCCCATAACTCAGGTGATTACAGAAATTAAACATCACTAGAAAAAAAATGCACAGGCAAAAGAGAAAGAATCCAACCATAGAACGTTATTATGGAAATAGAGAAGACCAGAGTTCCTCTACAGAGGAAACAAAGAAGCCTTCTACTCCAAAGAGTAATGTCAAATGGTCGACTGCCCAAAAAAGAATTTATAGAAGAACTTTAAAAAGACTTTAAAAATCAAATGAGAGAAATGGTGTAAAAACTTAAATATATATATATATATATATATATATATATATATATATATATATATATATATATATATATATATATATATATATATATATATATTTTTTTCTCCAAGAAAAACAAGATTAAGAAAGGAAAGTCAACCAATTAGAAAAGGAAATCCAGAATCTTAAGGAAGAAATGACACCTTGAAAATTAAAATTGGGCAAGGACAAAGTCAGCAAAATTACGAGAGATCAAGAAATAATTTTAAAAATATAAAGAATGAAAAAAATAGAAGAGACAGTGAAACATTTTGTAAGAAAAACAACTGATCTGGAGAATAGATCAAGAAGAGAAAACGTAAGAATAATCAGATTACCTGAAAGCTATGATCATATGATCAAAAAAAGAATCTTGAAACAATAATACAAGAAATAATTAGAGGAAATTATCCTAAAGCATTAGAATGGGGGGAGGGGGTGGAGTAGAAATAGAAAAAAATCCATTGCTCACCACTTGAAAAAAATCATGAGGAAAACTCACAGGAATAGTATAGTCTGATTCCAAAATTCCCAGGATAAAATATTAAGAACTTCAGTTTCCTTGGATGTAAAATGGAGATATAAGTGCCTGCCTCTTAGGGTTTTTGGAAATCAAATGCTGAGAGAGGATTCTGGGAAGATAGTGGAGTAGGTCAGAAAATTCCAAGCCCTCAAGAGAAATAAAAGAGGATAAAATAGTAAGGTGTAATGTGATACCTCAAAGATAAAGTATCAAGAGTAACAAGAGAAAAACAAATATGACTGGGCCACAATCAGAATCACACAGGACCTAGCAGGTCTTAAAATAGTATATAGTGAAGAACAGAAGAACTGGGGTTTCAGCAAAGTTGAGCATAATCCTGAATGAAAAAAAAAATGGGGTGGCTAGCTGGCGCAGTGAATAGAGAACCGGCCCTGGACTCAGGAGGCATTGGGTTCTGATCCGGCCTCAGACATTTAACACAAAAACTAGCCGTGTGATCTTGGACAAGTCACTTAACCCCAGTTGCCCTCCAAAAAGAAAAAACAGTGGACATTTGATCAACCGTCAGACTTTTGGACTTAAAAGACTTATCACAAGGAATTCAAGAAGGATAGACCATTTACTTTTTATATATGTAAAATGTAAAACTAATGTCTAAGATTGTCATTAGTAATTAGGTAGTTCATAAGAAAGGCTGGGGGTAGACCTGAGTGTGATATGACTTTTTTTTTTTTTTTTTTTAAGCAATTGGGGTTAAGTAACTTGCTCAAGGTTACACGGCTAGTCATTTTTTTGATTTATGCGTGGGTGCTCATTTTCTGAGGCCGGATCTGATCTCGGGTCATCCAAACTCCGAGGCCGGAGCTCTTACTCACTTGCGCCACCTAGCCGCCCCTTTAGGGCAATTGGGGTTAAGTAACTTGCCCAAGGTTACACGGCTAGGTTTTTGTTTGTGCAGATTAGGTGTCGGAGGCCGGCTCCGAACTCAGGTCCTTCTGATTCCAGGGCCGGCGCTCTATTCACTGCGCCACCTAGCCGCCCCGTGATATGACTTTTAAAAATAAAACCATTTAGGAACAGCTAAAAAGCTGAAAAACACTACAAATGAATTGCAAGAGGAAGTAGATGGAGGAGGAGGGCTGGTAGTTCTAGTAACCTATTTCCATTGGTAATGGGTTTAAGAGAGAACAATACATATATATTTAGAAGAGTATAACAGTCTTCTAAATTTAGAAGAAATAAAACTGTAAGGGGATCACGGGGAGAGGATAAGTGAGGGGTCTTTAAAGGGGAGAGTGAAGGAATAGGTTATAAGGGGTTATAGAGGTGTTTGAATTTATGGGAATAAGAGGATAGAGGAATAATCCTTCGAGGGGGTAGGCTAAGTAAATAGGAGAACAAGGTAGCAGGAAGAAGTAAAGTTAGAGGAATCAGGATGGATAGGGAATGAGATAAACACCAACATAAAAACAAAGATCAGGAATAGAACTTGTTAGGGAAAGTATATGTCTATATATGTATGTGTGTGTGTGTGTGTGTGTGTGTATGTGTATTTGTAGTTAATCATAGCCTTCTGGAAGGGGCAGAAGGGGGTAAAACAAAGTAAAAAGTACACAGCAGAAAACAAAAGAAAACTTACAAAGGAAGCAAAGAAAAGCTAGACCGCTCTCAAACCAACATATAGTATTTGTTATACAGGCTTTCTTGAAATTAAAATGTATCCCTACATATTTTAAATCCTCTCTTTATGTTCTGCTATGCATGTAACATGCTTCCCTCCCTTTTCTTTGTATTTACATTTCAATATTTAAGTTTATGACTTTTTTTTTCTTATCTCTATTCTGTATTTGTGTTCTGGTGTTTGAGTCTAAAATAAAAAAAAGACAAAAAACTGAAATTCTTTGTAAACTTTATATCTCTGTGTAAATAAAAGTTAGTATTACCATTTATTATTAATGCTCTGGAATTCTACTTAATGCCATTGTCCTGTTAAAACTAGAGTGCTCATTACTTAATCTCCTGAGATCATAGAATTTTCAAGCTAAAAAAACACACCAACAAAATTTTTAAAGACTATTTAATCTAACCACTATCATTTTAAAGGTGAGGAAACTAAGGAATCAAAAGGTTAAGTGGCCTACCCATGGTCACAGAGGTGAGTGTAGATACATGGACTCCCTTCCTGGCTCATACCCCAGTCAGGCATGAGAAAAGACCCCATAAAGGAATTTCAGAGTTCATCAGAATGTATGATGGCAAGATGGAGAGTATGAACCTCTTGTCTGTAGCAAAGGTTGAGGAGAATGGAGGAGTAGGCTGTGGGAAATAAACACATTGAAGAGCTCAGAAGTTGGGTTTGAAGGAGTTCCAAGTCCTCTTGGTGTAAATGCAGAACTAGAAGAAAGACTCACAAAGCCACCACCATAGTTCAGTCCATCATTTCTCACTCTGACTCATGTAATAGCATCTTAATTGGTTTCCCTAGCTCTAATATCTTCCATCTCTAATCTAGCTTCTGTGTAGAGGCCATACTGACATTCCTGACCCTTAAAGTTCTTCACAATGCAACTCCAAACTACTTTTCCAGGTTTGCCAAACATACCATTCCACCTCCCCTCTCCCTGCCTTTGTCCAAAGTTTTCCCCAGTCCTTGGAATAAATTATCCCTTCTCTGCCTCTCAAAGCTCAACTGACATGCCACCTCCTATAGAAGGAGGCCGTGCTTGTCCTTTACACCCCCTTCTCATTGTAGATTTTTCATTTACTAGTTCTATGTATGTGTCATTTCCTCCAGCAGAATATAAGTTCTGGAGGTCGGGGCCCATTTTGTTTTTGTTATATATTTCCATTGCCTTCATGCCTGTTAAGTAGGAGATTAATAAAATGCTTGTTAAATTCAGATCACAACTGGGTAAGGAAAAAAAAACAGTTTTCTGATAAATTCATCAAAATGTTTTTAAGATTTTTATTACAAATTAAGAATACATCTTCATTTATTTCTTTGCTTATAGTGGGTCCTGTCAAAGCTGGAAGAAGTGAGAGAGATTTCACCAAGATTATAACTGATGGAAGGAGCTGACTGAAGACATCAGGAATGCAAGAGAATATAACTTATAGCTTTTATCTTCCAGTGCCTGATTATCAAAATTAATTTGGGGAGTCAGGTATAAAATTATATTCAAGCACTCTATGTTTAATGGTTGTAGTCCAGTTTCATTGAGGAATCAGTTGGAATTGGGTAAGAAATATAATCAAAATATTTCACCCATTCAGGGATGATTAGATTTTTAACTTAAAGCAGGCATCCGGTTAAAATTCTTTTAATATATTTTTTTTAAAAGATCCTTTTTTTTTTCTGAGGGAACTTTAATACTGGCTGCAGAAATATATCTCACAGTAAAGGAGTTACCCTAAGTTAATTCCACTCAGAGCTAAATTGCAACTTTTTTGGGGGGGTCATTCTGAAGTTTACCATTTTTTACTTACATACTCATCTACTCCAAATGATCTGATTGAGCAGTAGGTAGGATGATTTAATCATATATATCATTCCAGTAGTATTAGAAGACCTTCAATGGTAGTCTAATCAGAAAGGTAAAGATCAACAGTGTAATCTTTGAAATTCTTTTTATGGATAAATATTTTGGAAGTATTTTCCTTATTTTTTTATATTAAGAATAGGTTCAAATTATTCTTCAAATGTACAAGCATTTGGAGGTACCTTTTTATACACTATGCTATAAATTATAAGAAATCCACTGATGCCTTGCCTTAAGACAGACAATATGTTGTTGAAGAAATAGTTATGCTCAGGAAAATCTCTTTGATAGAGGAAAAATAAAAAATACTTCCTCAAGCCAAGTCCCTGGCGACAATATTGTGCATTTGATTTATATATTTAATGCTTTTAGTGGTATTCTAACTTTACAGAAAACTTTCTGAAGCTTTCTCCAGAGACCAAGACCACACCACAAATTTAAATTTCCCACAAGAATTCACATCCCAAGGATTTGTATAGAAGAACTCACGGGTCTTATTGGAAATCATAGTAACCTAAGATGAGACCCAGCATCAAGCTGTGAGTTCCAGAGACTCAAGAACTTCAGGTTCACTTTTCTAAGCTCATGATTCAGCTGTAAAGCTCATCCCAACAAAAATCATTGGCTGCACTTGAGTGGAAAGAAGGCTGCAGGATTCTTTTGGTTTCCATTCTCTATATAGATTTTTTTTTTCTTTTGGAGAGAATGATAAATGACTACATGATAACTGTATTTTCTATTTAATTGTTGGATAGTATGGAATATCTGATGCATGTTGTATAACTGCTGCCAAAAGATTCTTCCCAAACTCTTTTTGAAATTTTAGAATGTGTATAAGTTATTGGCTTTGAAATGTTCTGATCTGTTCAGACCCTTGTTTTGTTGTAAAAGCTACAGTAAACAGCATGCCAAACTATAAATGTATTTTTCTTTCTTTTGGATCAAGTTCTGCAATCATTGATTTGCCCACAAAAATCCATTACGTGTATTATTGATCACTTCCAGAATATTGTGGTTAATATTACAAAGAAGTTCCAAATTGCAACCATGATTTGTGTGACTTTAATTATAATATCTGCTCAGAGCAGGAGACATTATCCTGTGGTTGATATTTTAACCTCACATTAGAATCTGACCAACATGGGGTAAAGAATCAATACGTTTGATTTGAAGGGTTAATTGATAATGTGGCATTAAGGGATCTTTGGTTAGCATCCCTGAGCTTGTAACTTCTTGCTTTAACCATTGTCTGAACCTTATGTAGTTGGATTGTCTATTCATTTCAGCTTGTTTATATGAGTTCACAATTTATTCATTTAAAACACATTAGATTAAGTACAATCCAAACATTTGGAGTCCTAGTGGCAGAAGTGGAAAGCAGATGGGTCAAAAAACTAAACCTAAACCTAAAAACTTAAGTAATGGGCACTGTTAGTACTGGCAAGGTTTCTGAAATGAAGCCCAAGAGAAAGCCTCAGCCAGCAGGTGTAGGCATTAGGTATGTGTCCTCACATGCACTTTGACCTCCTCATTTCTGGTCAATCAGGCAATTTTCTCCTCTGGTCTAATGACATGCATGAATACCTCCTTTTTAATTCTCCCACAGTAAAGGAATCCATAATTTTAGTTGACACCATTGAAAACCTTTATGGAAGAGGAGGTTTGCATCTGAATGCAAAGCTCAAGACATAAAAAAGTCATTAGTAATGTCAATTTAAGTATATTTTTAGTTTAATATTTTAATGACTCAGTGTTCTAGTATATGTGGTTGTCCTAGATGTGCTTGTGCAATTCTCCCTGGAATTGAGTATTATACAGAGACAGAATTGAGCCATGGGCTCTGTGACACATCTCTGCTCCTTCCTCTACCATTGTGCCAGTCGGTTTTTTCTCTGTTATTTTTTTTTTCTCTGCCATGGACTCCATACTCACATGATGATTAATTTTGCATAATTTCTTCTATAATTTGGGCTGGTTTTTACTATTGTTGCCTGTTTTAAAGCTGCCATTATAATCATGTCTTGAAGTTTCATTTATTAAGTATCCACAGTATATTAGATGCTCAGTCTTAATCATAAAGTATCTACCTGGAACCTGACATTATAAAAGTTTTCAGTGCCTCATCAACACTACCTATATTTTTGCTTTACTTTTTTGCTTAATTCATGATGTGACCTATGTAATGACATCCAATTACAGCTCTTCACATTGAAATGAGACCTCTCCTACTGTTGTAACACTATCCCACCCCATCTTACAAAGAATAGGTTAAAAATTGTAGAGGCAAATTTAGACTTAGGCATGACTTCTGAACAATTAGAGCTCTTCATAAATGGGGTTGGCTATCTCAGGAGGTACTGTTGCCAGCGTAGTTGATGGGCCAGTGAGCAGTGAGAATAAGGAGATGGGGATGTAATCAATAGTTTATTACAGGACCATTTCATACAGAGCCAAAGATGCAAGGGGCTCACAGAGTTTATGTGCCCCCCAGCAGAAGGTCTATGTGACCCAAAAGAATGTAGACACCCCAAAAGAATGTACAAGGACCCTCCCTTGATCTTGTATACTATTTACCCTTACTTAAGGTTAGTTACTTATTAGGGTAATGTCATAGGACCATATCCCTAGGCATAAACAAAAAAAGATTACACACTGTAGCAGCAAACACCCCAACATCCCCAGGGTAACTGCCAGTACAGGTTCTTAGATCTGCTTTTCAAAAGGAAAGCAACTCAAAATCAGTTAACAAGCACACTTTAATAAAACAAACATATACCATTTACCTAGTTCAGGGGAAAAAGGTCATCACCCAGAACTTCAGAGTATACAGACAGTAGTTTCAATACAGAGAAACAAACAGATCAAGCAGACAGGCTTCCAAACTGTCTAACCATTACATCAATACAAAATCACAGTTACCAGAGAGGGAAGCATTAACATCTGGGTTTTTCAAAGCCGGGGGGCTCACTTTGAGAAGTGTTGTGTGATTTGACCAGATAAGACTCTGGGCAGCCGTTGAGAGACCCCTGGCTTTGAAAAACCCAGATGTTGATGCTTCCCTCTCTGGTAACTGTGATTTTGTATTGATGTAATGGTTAGACAGTTTGGAAGCCTGTCTGCTTGATCTGTTTGTTTCTCTGTATTGAAACTACTGTCTGTATACTCTGAAGTTCTGGGTGATGACCTTTTTCCCCTGAACTAGGTAAATGGTATATGTTTGTTTTATTAAAGTGTGCTTGTTAACTGATTTTGAATTGCTTTCCTTTTGAAAAGATCTAAGAACCTGTGTTGGCAGCTAGCCTGGGGATGTTGGGGTGCTTGCTGCTACAAAATGGCGACGAGGGATGGGATCTGCTGAGTAAAAGGAAAGTATGGGGGCTGGGATAATTGTTTGTTTCCCAGTTGTGGTAGCTGTGATTCTGTGGAGCCATGGAGCAGGAGAGAATGGCCTGCATGCTGACTTTACTGAGCTGAGAGCAGGAATGGTGAGCTGCCTGCATGGAGACCTGTGGAGAAGCCAGGAGCTGCTGCCTTCTGCTGGAGGAGAAGGAACCCAGGAGTTTGGAATTCAGCCACAGGACAAGATAAGGACTGTGTGGCAAAGCAGGGGCACTGAATGTGTTTCCTTGCTGCATCCCACAGTTTGGGACCCAGGGGGAGGATGAACTTGTGACTATGGTGGGTGGGGTGAAATGCCATGGACCCCCAAGGACCCCACCTTTGGTTTTGTTGCCCAGCTCCCTCTCTGGACTTGAAAGCAGGGGCTGGAGCAGTGTTATGGAAAGGACACCCCCACCCCCTCTTCCCAAGAGAACTTTATTTGGACTCTTGTTTTGAATTGATGTGATAATGTACTTTGTGTTTAAGGCCCAGTGGTCACTTTGGTAACTTTAGATGTACCTTGAAAATATGACTTAAGAGATGGTTAGTGCTAATTGTCTATGCTATGAGCATACTAAGTAAGACTTTACTGAATAAGTGACTTTGATTGTTACTGATAAGAGACTAGTTGAGTTAATCAAGATTTTGCCCCATGAGTGGAAGACTTTGACCAAGTATTTTGAAAACTGATGTGACTGATTGAGTTAACTTAAAGTGACTATTTTTTGATTTTACTGATAAGTGACTGAGTTAACATATGCCCCATGAGTGGAACACTTGGACTATTGTACTTTGAGATTATATTGTGATTTTCTTATGTACCTGGAAAATGTGACCTAAGAGATGTTTTAGTGCTAATTCAAATGTAAATTGTGTATGCTATGGGCATGAAAGATCTTGGGGCCAATGTAATGGAAATGCAGATTTGAAGATCTCCCCAGCCCCTAGGCCCTTTGATTGGCTTAAGAGACTTTGATTGGCTTTAAGAGACTCTGAAAACCTTCCTTGATTTGAAAATGTACTCTGCCTCCTAATAGGCTGAATGTGGTCACATGGAGCCTGTAGTAGGAGGCTTGGTTTTCAGGAATGACCACACCTTGATGCTGTGTGATTGGACAGTGGGTCAAGATGGTGGGTTACATTCTCTGAGCCAGGAGAAGGCTATATAATCCCTGATTTGAGGCTTTGCTTTGGAGCTCACTATGAGAAGTGTGTGATTTGACCAGATGAGACTCTGGGCAGCTGTTGAGAGTCCCCCAGCTTTGAAAATCCAGATGTTGATGCTTCTCTCTCTGGTAACTGTGATTTGGTATTGATGTAATGGTTGGACAGTTTGGAAGCCTGTTTGATCTATCTGTATACTCTGAAGTTTGGGGTGCTGACCTTTTTTCCCTGAACTAGGTAAACGATCTATGATCTATGTTTGATTGATTAAAGTAAGCTTGTTAACTCATTTTGAGTTGCTTTCCTTTTGAAAAGCAGATCTAAGAACCTGTGTTGGTAGCTACCCTGGGGATGTTGGGGTACTTGCTGCTACACACGCCCTCTTTCTTATCTGCCCTGTAACCTTTCAGGTAACTGTATAGGGGAGGGGAATATTCCTTTAGTGGGACCAAGGGACCCCTAAAGTTCTCTACATCCAAACAAGGTTATACATCGTCCTGCTTATCTGCCCTGTAACCTTTCAGGTAATAATGTAGGAGAAGGGAACATTTCATTAGCAGAGCTAAAGAACTCCTGAAAGTTCTCTACATCTTCCGCATTTATTATTTGAAAAGGCTGTGGGCAGAATTGTGCGATTGGACATTGTATACCACTTGTTGAATGATACAAGAAAAACAGGAAATAAAGATGGGTAAACAAGTATATAAAACAAGTAGTGCCACCCCTATCCCTAGGAAGGTTATTATTTGCTATATTTGTCCAGGTAATATTCCCTGAGCTCTCTTTATCCAGTCAACAATGTTTTTTGCCTCCAAATTTGGTAGTAGTGACTGCTGACTTTCTTGGTCTATGAGGCAAGCCAAATTCCCTAAATCATTTATGTCAAGGGATGTGTTCATGGTCACCCCATAGACCATTAAGATGATTTCTAATTTGAGTTATGTTATATTCTGATTCATTATATTGTTTGTTTACCATACAGAAATATATATCTATAATTACATATTAACCATTATCTAACTTGCATTAATTTAATCTCCTCAGCTATAGCAGTTAAATCATCTCTAAGCTGAGTTATTGCCTTATAAAAACTCTTGTTGATTTCTGATCGTAACAAAAATCCTCATGAAACATTGGCAGACAATTCATGTAAAAATTGAGCTTGCACTATCTGATTTTGTACAGTGCTAATGGATACAAACATAGCAACACTGCTTACTATAGTAGTAATTAAAGCAATTATCCCAACAACAATACAGGAAATACCTCTTTTCAAATGAATAATTAATTAATTTGAGCAATCAGCGTAAGAGTGAAACCAACGCTCACTCTCTACAGATATCATTACCATATTAGGTCTTCTTACAATAAATAGCAATGGTCCCAAAGTATTATCATGACATTTAGAAACCTTACAGTTTAACATGTGTGACATTGTAAATGCTTATCAGTTTTGGTGATACTTACATTGCTATGATTTCCCCACATGAATGCATACCTTCCTCTTAAACAAGCACATGCAAAGCTGTGGTCAGTCTTACTCAAGTATGTCCCATTAGGACCAAAAATAGCAAAAATCATTGTTATTGGGGCCCATGGCAAAGGGATTTTCCATATTTCTGGGTTTCCTCCCTGTGAGTGTCCAAACTAATTTTGTTTTGGATACCCACCATGTCTATGATTAATAGTCATGTCATTGTGCCAGGAAATGGAGGTTTGCTGTTCCACCTGATGGCAAACAGGTACGTTAGTCCTACAGTTTAAAAATGGGGGATCCACTTGACCCAAAGATGAGTTCCACTCATCTCAGTCTGGACATAGCGTCTGATGTTTACCCCACAAATCCTGAACAATTAAAAAAAGTCCCCCAAATTCCCATAGTATATGTTGTGATGTTCTCAAAGCATACTAAGTCCTTAACTCTGAAAATTTCTTTAGCATAGGAGTTCCCATTCAGCTTTCCTTTAACTCTACACTTTCACATAGATATAGAAGATAGATTAACAGGAGTGTCCACAATGGCATCAACATGTTTGAATCTGCCCCAAGGATGATACTTAAAATGATACTTGATAATTTGTACTAAGCTGCATGAGGATGTATTAAAAGTACAAAAACACAAAGATGGTTCATCCACTAACCCAGTAAAATTAAAATCAAGCACGGGATGGATTACGTTTGCCTTATGAATATCAAAATATTTGGCAATAAGGACTGACCCGTTTCCTTCTAAAGTGATTTCTGGAAGAAACTACCCCCACCCAACGATCTCCACCCAAGGTGGATGATGGAGGACCACCCAGTATCTTGCAGAGGCAACTACTGGAAGCTGAGCAAGGATAGGAGCCAGCAAGATCACTGTCCCCTTGCCCTCATTCAGGCTCTGGCTCTGGCTCCTCCTCTGCTGCCGACCTCAGCTGGTTCTGGTTCTGGTTCTGGTTCTGGTTCTGGTTCTGGTTCAGGGGGGCTGAATGCTCAGTGTCTGCATTTGTAGACTCCTTGTTCTCCTTTCTGGTATCCAGACTTCCTCATTTTCATCTGTGGAGACACAAATAGCCTTGGCCATGCACTTTTACTCTGTGCGGACCACACCCTTGTCCCTTACTATTTTTTCACATCACCCATTCAGTAACTGCAATTGCCTGGGGCTGAGATCTTTTAGAATTACTAATTGTGTGGTCAGTAACACACCCAAAATTTTTCTGCTGGTGTTTTATTTTCATGATCTAATGTCAAATAATTTATTACATATAGTGACAACCCTAACATTCGTCTTGGGGTACCCATGCTCCAAATCCCCCCTTTTAGTTTTTGGAGTGCAGTTTTAAGTATATGGTTTTTTCTTTCAACAATTGCCTGACCTGTGGGGTTGTAAGGAAGCCCTGTAACATGGTGAATATCCCATTGAAGACAGGATTCAGCAAAGCTTTTTGAGGTATAAGTGGGGCCATTGTCAGTCTTTGTTTTGGCATACCTGCAGCAGCAAAGCATGTAATAAGATGTTCTTGAACATGAGAAGGTTTTTTCCCCAGACATAGTAGTTGCCCATGTAAACCCCAAATATGTATCCACAGTTACATGTATATATTTCAGTCTCCCAAAAACAGAATAATGAGTAACATCAGACTGCCAAGGTTCATTGGGCAACAGTCCATGGGGATTTACACCCTTGGGTATAGAGGGACTACAAATAACACATGATGGACAGCTTTTAACTATTTGCCTAGCTTGTTCTCTAGTGATATCAAAGGTCCTAGCAAGCATTCTAGCAGATTGATGAAATCTATGATGGGATTCCTTTGCTAATTCTAATGATTCCACAAGGATTTGATCAGCTATGGGATTACCTTTAAAAAGTGGCCCAGGAAGACCTGTATGAGATGGGATATGCATAATGTAAAAGGGATGTGATCTATTTTGTACAATATCTTGTAAATCACAGAACAATGCATACAACTGAGTTTTATTTCTATGTATATTGGCTGTTTCTGTCTTTTGAGTTGCTTGGGCTGCATATTGAGAATCTGTAATAATGTTAATAGACTGAGGAAATAGAGTAAGAGCAGATATTATAGCTGTGAGCTCGTTCTTTTGGGTGGAATCATAAGGAATGGTGATTATTTTCATAACCTGTTAACAGGACAGTATACTGAAGCTCTGTAGTCTTTACTGGCATCAGTGAATACATTAAATCCTAAAACAGGTTGATCCTTACATACCTTAGTGATTATGAACTCATTGTTTGTTAAGAATCTGAAAATGCCTTTTGGTGTATAATGTATGGAGATAGCATATAGTAACAACAATTGCCAAGATTCTTGGTTCTCAGTTGTTGGATTTGTCATGAGTTATAAAGCACTTTTATAACTTCAGGCAATTGACCACTTAGTTATAAACATCATCTGATGATTTTCTTTATGAGCTGAGCCACCCCATCAGGATAAGTTTGTAAAGAATATTTTGGCTGATGTGAAATATAATCCCATTCAATCACTAAATCATTTTGCACTGAGGCACCGATAGGGCTGTATTTCATGTTCAGCACAGTGAGTTGTATTCCTCCAGAGAGGTCTACCCTATATGTAATTGCAGTTCTGATAGCTTCCTGAATGTAATCCAATGCATTCCTAGCTCCAGGTATGAGAATTCTAGGAGAATTAAGGTTTGTATCACCTTCTGGTAATTGGTATAATGCTGTTAAACACTCATTTGAAATTCCAAGACTAGATCTGATCCAATTTATATCCCCTATAAGCTTCTTTTTTTTTTTTAAACAATTGGGGTTAAGTAACTTGCCCAAGGTTACATGGCTAGTTATTTTTTGTGTGGACGTTAAGTATCTGAGGCTGGAACCAATCCCAGGTCCTCCCAACTCTGGGGCTGGCACTCTGACTCACTGTGCCACCTAGCGGCCCCCTATAAGCTTTTGCAAGTTGTTTAATGTTTTAATATTATCTTTTCTAATTTCCAATCTTTGATGTTCTATAGTAGTGTTCTGTACTTTATTAACCTATATACATAAAAGGAGCTGACTTCCGTATCTTTTCAGGCGCTATTTTAAGTCCTACAGCAAAATTATTTGTAACCTTCTCTAATATTTTCTCTAAACACATCTTTGTGTGCACATAGAACATCATCCACGTAATGAATTAAGTAAGCTATGGGGTATTTCTAGTTGGTTCTAAGGCCTTTGCTACAAACTTTTGACATAATGTGGGACTGGTTTTCATCCCTTGGGGTAGTACATTCCAACAGCATCTTTTTAGAGGTTCTTTTAGATTTATGGAAGGTATAGAAAATGCAAATTTTTCTCCATCCTGACTTTGGAGAGGTATGCTATAGAAACAGTCCTTTATGTCTATTACCCATAAATGCCATTGTGATGGTACCATATTAGGAGATGATAAATGTGTAATGATATGTCCCCATATCCTTCATGACTTTATTTACTTCATGACTTTATTTACTTTATTTACTTCATGACTTTATTTACTTCCTGGAAATCCATAAACATCCTCCATTTTTCTGAATTCTTTTTCCTAATTGCAAAAATTGGGCTATTTGTAATTTCAGTATTACCTAACTTGAGCTGTTCTTACACAATGTCTAATAGGGCAGCAATTTTTTTCTGCACTTAAGGGTCACTGATCCACCCATACTGGTTTTGTGGTAAGCCATTCAACAGGATCGACTGTTTGGCTGCTCATCAGTCAAGGCCCCTCCTGAAAATGTTGTGATGGTAACCTTAAGTTGTGATAAAATATCTCTGCCCCATAAAGCCATTGGTAAGGAAGCCAAGCAATACGTCTGGAATTTTCCTGACATGCCTTCAAATTCCCAAATAAATTTCCTCACACTTTGCAAAGGTTGACTAACTTCTCCTGTGCCCCTCATGTTTATAACTGACTTTTGAACAGTCTGCTTAAGCTCCCATTGTTCCTTATTGATAATGGTCAGGTCTGCCCTGGTATCTAAGAGACCCTCAATACTCTTGCCCTCCACATATATATGAAGGGTGGGTCTTGAGGTCATAATGATTTAAGACCACATGACCTCTGGATTCTGTTTTTGAAATATCCATTGTTCCTGTTTTAATTGGATCACAGAATGGCTGAGATTTATAATTTTAATCTTATTATAGTCTTCCCAGTCCTTTTGTTCCACGTAGGTTGGAGTAAATTGTATATCCATGTATTTCCCTTCTGAGATTAATGAAATTACCCCCCCACCCCCCCCACCCCCCGGAAAAGAGCTCCTAAAAAGCACTTCTCTCTCCTGGCCTGAGTAAATGTTTAGGGATGTAACCTCAGGCTGTAAGATACTAGCAGTTACTTCAGAGGGGGAGGGATCCAAATCAGCTTGCCCTCCTGAACCTCTAGAGTGCCAACCTGAACATAAGTCCCTGCTGTTTTTTGTGGGCCCAGGACTTGGCCCTTGAGGCCATTTCCCGAATTTCTAAATCGACATTCTGAAGCCCAGTGAAAGCCCTTATGACATTTTCGACATTTTGATTTTGGTCGTAATTCACTATTATTGCCACCCACTTGACATTCCCTTCTGAAGTGACCCACTTTACCACATGTATAACAATTTTTGTTTTGTCTATTTGTGGCAGCTTGTGCTCCTGCTATAATTTGTGCTTGAAAGACCATAGACTTTACCTCCATAGATTTTCTAATTAATTGATCCAAGGAGGTGTCAGCAGGAAGTGCCAAAACAAGCTTTCTTGTGATCTAAATTGCAATTCCCTCTAGCTATTTGTCTTACAAATTCTTCCAGTTCCACAGTATTTCCTAAGGTAGGCTCAGATGCTTGTTGTGTTTTTGCCACAAAATGGGATTTTGTGATTCCTCAGGTCCCTGCATGATATTTAAAAAAATTTTTTTTCCTGTTTGACCAGAACTGATTATGTCTTTCCATGCTTGTATTGCACATTCTTGAATAGCACTATACACTGCCACTGAATAGTCCATTTGTGTGTTAGGTAATGTATTAGGTCTGTCACCCAAAAGCATGGAAATACTGGGTGCGTTAGGTCCCTCTGCCAACATAAGATCATATAGTTTGCTACGACATTTTTCCTTATAATTGGCCTCGCAATATAAGTAGTCCCCTGAGGTTAGGCATATCTTGGCTGTTTGTCTCCAATCATATGGTGTCAAAGCTGTGGCTGCTAAATTTTCCAGTAATGACACTGTATAAGAAGCTGTTGCCCTGTATTCCTGTACAGCCTTTTTTACCTCCTTAAGATCTTTTATGTTTAATTTTTGCTGTGTTCTGTTGCCCTGGGCATCTACTATAACAGGGTATGCTAATAAGTTGCAACCTTTAAATCCCATTTCTCTTAATGTCTGTTCTTCCTCTTTCATAAGTTTTTTGAAAAGGTGTATATAATTCTGAAACTATGGTGGGACTGCCATTAGGCTTCCCAGCTTTTTCCATTCCCCATGCAGGATTATAGGGCAGATATAGCCTGAGGTTAAGAGATTTGGTATTTTCTAGGGGTCATTTCCCCAGAAATTCAGGAGGTGTGTCTCTTCCAAATCACTGCCTTCTCTCTCACCCATGACACTCAATATTTCTTTACAACCTGTTTTATCTGCAAGGCATACTTTAGTGACATTATAAATTGCAAATATGGAACCAGAGTTATTCTCCTGTCAATTCTCCTTAAAGTAATTAACTAAAGCCTTTCCCACTGCTTCCCAATCAGGTCCTCTGATCTGGGAGCCATTAGGGAACCATGGGGCTAACTGATAGACTATTTAAAATTTTTTTTTTTCAGAATCTGTTTCTTAACTGAAATCCCTTTATTACACACTATAAGTTGTAATATTCTCAGATCTTTTCCTTCATCTTTAAAGCCCTTCACTAAGCTTCCTCCCATACTATGTCTCTGTGAGCTCTGATTATGAAAATTGGGCATGCTGATGAACACCCTTCTAGAGCCTTCCCCTTACCTTGAAAGAAATCCGTTGTCCCTTGGATTTCATGCGGGCCCACTTCCTGCTGGCAAATCCTGGGGGTCTGTTGCTAGAGACTCAACAGCAGTCCTGATGCCCCGAGTTGTGGGCACCACTTACTGCAGCCAGCACATTTGGTGGGCTATCGAGCAGTGAGAACGATGAGACGGGGGTATAATCAATAATCTGTTTATTACAGGACCATTTCATACAGAGCCAAAGATGCAAGGGGCTCACAGAGTTTATATGCCCCCCAACAGAAGGTCTACATGACCCAAAAGAATGTAGACACCCCAAAAGAATGCAGACAATGTACAAGGACACTCCCTTGATCTTGTTTACTATTTACCCTTGCTTATGGTTACTTATTTATTAGGGTAATATCATAGAACCATATCCCTAGGCACAAACAAGAAAATATTGCACGCCCTTTTGCCTATCTTCCCTGTAACCTTGCAGGTAATTGTATAGGGCAGGGGAATATTCCTTTAACAGGACCAAGGGACCCCAAAAGTTCTCTACATCCAAACAAGGTTATACATCCTCCTGCTTATCTGCCCTGTAACCTTTCAGGTAATAATATGGGAGAAGGGAACATTTCATTAGCAGAGCCGGTAAACTCCTAAAAGTTCTCTACAAGGAGGTAGTGGCTTCACCCTCATTGGAGGTCTTCAGATATTGGCTGAATGAATGGGATTCTTTTTGGGGTATGGGTTAGACTAGGCTACAGAAGTCTTTCTGAACTAAAATTCTATGATTTTTCCAATACACAATAAATTCTTTTAACATTTTGGTTTTGAAAGGTATGTGCTTGTGTGTATATAGTAGTAACTCAAAAATGGATTTATCACAATGATGGTGATAGTGAGCAGTGACTCATTATCATTGAGAGTCAATTCTAATATATATTATCAAGGCTAAAAGTCTCAATCACAACATTCCCTGTAGGTGCAGTAAGTATGTAAAGGGAAAAAAATTTACCATTTTAATATTACTTCAGAATATTTAATGTAGTTCACTATTTGGGGGTTTGTATTTTAAACAAATTTTGGGGAGTTTGGTTTGAAAATATTGATGCTTTTCAAACTTTATACTGGTTCTTAATTGCTGTACTCCCAAAATGTTTAGAAATAACATCTTTTTGGGGTGTTTTGGATTTTTAAAGTTTTAAATTTTATGTATTGTCTTTACATACAAATTGTTTCTTTTTGACTTAGACATTTCAGTAGATATTGCATTAGAAATAACTATTGAAAGTTGGAGTTTTAACATTGGAAACCTGAATTTCTTCTAATGCTATAATAATGTATTGGTTTGATTTTTGGTTTTGTTTTGTTTTTACTAATTGATTGTGTACAATAGGAAGCCCTATCAAATACTAGTAGATCTAAAGGAAAATAGTATCTTAAAAGGTACTTACTGTGATGCCTTGCCTGGGTCAATCAAAAAGCCTTTCTTAAGCTCATAATGGGAATGCCATTAATCTGCTGATATTCAGTCAATAGAACTTATCTTCATGCTGAATTTTTTTTCATATAATAATGTAGAGTTTTACTATCATATGGTTTACTCTTGGATTGTTTTTCTTTTTCCTTTTCACAGAAATCTTTTTGATTTTTTCATTACAAAGAAATTCCTTTGAATCCTTGAATATAGCATATTAAAATACCTTTAGTAGTAATTGGTTTGTAGATGATAGGTCATATAGGACTATGGATTTTAGACTTGAAGGGGATTTTAGGCATTATCTACTCTTTCTTTGTTATATTTGAGAAAAAATGAGATTTTGACTTTACTAAACTCAAAGAGATAGTGGATTGAGAGTCTGGATTCAAACTCCACTCCCCTGACCAAAAAACTGTTCTTTCCACTCTACAGTGTGCTGACCTCTTGTGAGCTTCTCAACAATTTTTTTTAAGCAATTGGGGTTAAGTAACTTGCTCAAGGTTACACGGCCAGTTATTTTTGTGTGGATGTTAAGTATCTGAGGCTGGAATGGATCCCAGGTCCTCCCAACTCTGGGGCTAGCACTCTTACTCACCATGTCACCTAGCCACCCTAACAATTTTTAAATTTTTTTAACAATTTTAATTTAAGGTGTTGAGCTCCAAATTCTATCACTTCACTCTCCCCATTCCATGGAACAGTAAGCAGTCAGATATAGGTTATATATGTTCAATTGTGTAAAATATTTCCCTGTTGGTCACTTTGTACAGAATATTCAAATAAAAGAAAAAAAAAGTGAAAAATAGTTTCCTCCAGTCTATGTTCAGTCCGTATCAGTTCTTTCTCTGGAGTCAAATAGTATGTTTCATCATTAGTCCTTTGGGATTGTTTTGGATCATTGTATTGCCAAGAATAGCACAGTTCTTCAGCAAATGCTGTTGCTGTTAACTGTGTACAACATTCTGGTTCTGTTCACTTTATTATCTATCAGTTCAAGTAATTCTTTCCAGGTTTTCCTGAAATAATCCTTCTTTTCATTTCTTACAACACAGTAATATTCCATTGCAGTCATATATTAAAACTTGTTTAGCCACTCCATAATTGATGGACATCTCTTTGATTTCCAAAAAAACACCACAAAAAAAGCTGCTATAAATCTTTTGTACAAAGAGGTCTTTTTTCCTTTTTTTGCATATAGATCTAGTGGTGATGTATAGGTTGCAAAATTAGTCTCCAGAAAGATTGGATCAATTGCCAACAGTGCAAAAACTAGTGTCCTAGTCTTTCTGCAGCCTCTCCAACATATTTTTTTGTTATTTTAGCCACATTGATAGGTGTGGGGGTGGTACTTCAGAGTTGGTTTTGATTTGCATTTCTCTGATCAATAGTGATTTAGAGAATTTTTTTCATAAGACTGTAGATAACTTTGATTTTTTTTGCCTGGAAATTGCCTAACTTCCTGTTAATATCCTTTAACCATTTATCAACTGGGGAATGACTTGTACCTCTATAAATTTGTTTCATTTCTCCATATATTTAAGAAATGAGGCCTTTATCAAAGATACTTGTTACAAAATCTCCCCCCCCCCCAGTTCTCTGCTTTCCTAATAATTTTGGTTGCATTTGTTTTTGCAAAAACTTTTTAATTTTATGTAAACAAAATGATCTATTTTACATTTTTAATGTTCTCTATGTCTTCTTTGTTCCTAAATTCTTCCCTTACCCATAAATCTGACAGATAAATTATTCCATGCTCCCTTAATTGGCTTGTGCTATAATTCTCTATGTGTAAATTGCATACCCATTTTGACCTTTTCTTGGTATACAGTGTGAGATGTTGGTCTGTACCTAGTTTCTGCCATACTGTTTTCTAGTTTTCCCAGCAGTTTTTGTCAAATAATGAGTTTTGTTCATAAAGCTTGGATCTTTGGGTTTATCACATACTAGATTACTGTGGTCATTTGCTATAATGTAATTTGTCTTTAAGATGTTCCACTGATCTAGCACTCTATTTCTTAGCCAATACCATATTGTTTTGATAATGACCACTATATGATATAGTTTGAGATCTGATATGGCCTAGACCACCATCTTTCACATTTTTGTAATTGAATCTCTTTCTATCCTTGAACTTTTGTTTTCCAACTGAATATTGTTATTTTTTTCTAGTTCTATAAAATAATTTTTGATAGTTTGACATGGCACTGAATAGATTAGGTAGAATTGTCATTTTTATTGTATTGGCTTAGCTTGCCCATGAGCAATTAATAGTTTTGTATAGATATGACTTTGTATGAAAAGTGTTTTATAGTTGTGTTCATATAGTCCTCATGTTTCTCTTAGTGTAATGTAGCTTAATAGATCATGATAAAGATCATGACTATAAGCATCGAATGACATATGAAACTCTCCAGATAGAGGATAGAGCTGAAACGTTTATTTAGACATCAAAAAAACCCAATCCCCAAACCAGTAAGCCAATTCCATCATAGTACCAAAAATATTCAGAAGCCATAATAACCCTGAGAGCCACAGCATCCTTCAGCCTTCCCACAAACCAATACAAGATCAGTATCTACTCACCAGCCTATCTGACTCCTTGCCTGAGGTCCTCCTCTCTCCCCCATCATCTTGCTAGCTCTGACCAGTTTCCTGTGGGCTCTGCTTCTCTTCAGCAAACTCCTCCCACCATAGGCTCCATGTGACTATATTTAGCCTATTGGGGGCAGAGTTTATCTTCACAACAGGGAAGCTTCCTGTGGACTCTGCTCCACCCTTCAGCAAATTCCCTCCATCACAGACTCCATGTAATTACATTCAGCCTGTTTGGGGCAGAGTTTATTTTCAAAGCAGGGGAGGTCTTCAAACCCCACCCCCCAGGTCTATTAAGGGCAGGGAAAATCTTCAAATTCCCATTATATTCGGCCCCAAGATCTTTCATGTCCCTTATATCAAAAATACCTTAACAATAAATGAGAGGTTAGGGCTAACTGGTGGAAAAACTGGTGTCACCAGAACTTTGAAATAATATAACAGAGATAATAGAAAAACTTTGCACATAAAACAATATGGGGCTCAAAATCTTGGGGTAAGGGGCAAAGGTCTTTTCTCCAAAGCTACTTCAGGCTGAAATTGGACATAGAGCTGTTCCTGCCCCAAGAGGTCCCAATCGAGAGCTCAGTTCTTTAGCTGTCATCTGGAGCTTGGTCAATGCCAAATTCATTGATCTACTTTTTCTCCATTTTATTGAAATGAGCAATTAAGAGATAAAAAATTTTCCCCTAAGTACTATTTTGGCTGTATTCCATAAATTTTGATATGTTTTCTCACTATTGTCATTTTCTTTAATGATCAGTTGTTTCTTTGATTTGTTCTTTGACCCATTTGTTTCTTAGGATTAGATTAATTTCCAATTAATTTTTAATCTCTTTCCATTTTCCATCATCGAATGTAATTTCTATTATGTTATGATCTAAACAGGATGTGTTTACTACTATCTCTGCTTTTCTGCATTTGATTGAGAGGTTTTTAATGTCCCTACTACATGGTCACTTTTTGTATAAGTGCCTTTTACTAGTAGGAAAGTGGTATATTCCTTTCTATTCCCATACAGTTTTCTCCAGAGATTGGTCATATCTAACTTTTATGAATTTTACTAACCTCCTTAACTTCTTTCATGTTTATTTTTGGTTAGACTGATCTAGTTCTGAGAGGGAAAAGTAGAGGTCTCCCATTAGTATATCTATTTTATCCTCTAACTCATTCATCTTCAAAAATTTAGATGCTCTAGTATTTGGTATTTATGTTTAGTATTTTCAACAAGGCATAATTTTCTTTTTTTCTCTTTTGATTAGATCTGTTTTTGCTTTTGCTTTGTCAGATGATTTGCTACCTCTGCTTTCTTTGCTGCATCTGAAGCATAACAGATTCTGTTCCAGCCCCTTCCCATTATCCTGTGTTTATCTCTCTGGTTCATATGTGTTTCTTGTAAATAGCATATTGTAGGGTTCTGGTTTTTAATCCATTCTGCTATCTGTTCTGTTTTCTGGTTGAATTCATCCCATTCACATTTATAGTTATGATAATTGTGTATTTCCTTCCATGCTGTTTTTCCCTTATTTATTCCCTCTTAACCCTCCCTCTTTCTCTCCTCCCAAGTGTTTTGCTTCTGACTTCCCCAATATACCTTCCCTTGTATCAGTTTCCCCCTCTCCCTTCTTTTATCCCCATCGCTTTTTTCTTCCTTAGAGGGTAAGATAGATCTCTATAACCAAGTGTGTATGTTATTCCCTCTTTGAACTGATTTTGATCAAAGTTTAAGCTTTGCCTGCCATTTGCCTCCCTCCTCAATTATCATAGCTTTTCCATGCCTCTTTTATGTGGGATAATTTATCCCACTCAATCTCCCCCCTCCTTTTTCTTCAAGTGCAGTTTTCTTTCTCACTCCTTTATTTTATCCTTTGGGATTATCTCATCAAAGTCACCTTATATCTACACCCTCTGTCTACATAGACTCCTTCTTACATTCTTATAGTAATAAAGTTATTAAGTGTTAGAAATATTAACTTGGCATATAGAAATATGAACAGTCTAACCTTATTGAATTTGTTTTCCCATTCTTGTTTTTTATCTTTTTATGTTTCCCTTGAGCCTTGTATTTGGAGGTCAGTTTTTTTATTCAGCTCTGTTTTTCAAATTTCTTAGAATTTCCATTTTCCTCCCTGAAAGATTGTATTCAATTTTGCTGGGCAGGTGATTCTTGGTTGTAATCCTAACTCCTTTGCCTTCCAGTGTAGCACAGTCCAAACCCTCTGATTCTTTAATATGGAAACTGCCAAATCCTGTGTAATTCTAACTGTAACTCCATAATAGTTTAATTATTTCTTTTTGGCTTCTTGCAATACTTTTTCCTTGATCTGTGAGCTTTGGAATTTGGCTGTGATGTTCCTAAGAGTTCTCACTTTGGGATCTCTTTCAGGTAGGGATAGGTAGGTTCTTTCAGTTTCTATTTTGCCTTCTGGTTCTAATATATCAGGAAAGTTTTTTGTAACAATTTCTTGAAAGATGTTGTCCAGGTTTGTTTGTTTTTTATCAAGGCTTTCAGGTAGTCCAATGATTCTTCTGTTATTTTTCCTTTTCTAAGTCAATTGTTTTTACAATGAGAAATTTCACATTTTCTTTCATTTTTTAAAAACTTTTTTGATTTTGTTTTATCATATCTCGATGTCTCACAGAGTCTTTAGTTTCCACTTATTCAATTCTAATTTTTAAGGAATTATTTTCTTCAATGAGCTTTTTTGGCCAATTCTATTTTTAGGGAATTCTTTTCCTCAGTACATTTTTGTTTATCTTTTCCCATGCTATAGACTCTTTTTTCATGATTCTCTTACATCACTCATTTCTTTTCTCAAGTTTTCTTCTGCTTCTCTAATTTGCTTTTTAAAATCTAAGCTCTTCCTGGAATTCTTTCTGGGCCTGAGACCAAACTACATTTTTCTTTGAGGCTTCACATATAGTCATTTTGACACTGTTGTCCTCTTCTAAGTTTATGCCTTGAGTCTCCCTATCACCATAGTAACTTTTTGTAATCAAGCTCTTTTATAAGTTTTGTTTTGCCTCCTTTTTCTGCCTTTTCTTAACTTGGTGTTTTTATGTGAGAATTGGGCTCTGTTCTTGCACTGTCCCAAGCTTTTTATTCTGGGTCTTACTACTAGCTTTTGTTGGACTTCAGGGTTAGCTGCTTGCTTTCTTTGGAGGGTGGGCTTCCCTTCTGGCTTGGAAGGGGGGGGTTCTCCCTGCTGGCCTTCCTTGGGTATAGGGTTTAATTGCTGGCCTGCTCCAAGGGTGGGGCCCTGAATTGATGCTGAATTGCTTACTGGAAACAGGGTCTCTCCATTGGGAGGCCCCACGAGTGGTGTCTCACTGTTGGCCATTCCTGGGGCACAGCTTCACTAGTGGTCAGCAAAGGGTTCAAGGCCTGTCTGGTGACTTGTGCTGAGGCCTTGCTGTGCTGCACAGACTACTCATTTGTCTAGGGTTTTGCTGGTTTTCAGGAAGGTGGGTCTTCACTGGTGGATTTCCCCAGGCTTGGAGCCTTGCTGTAGGCCCCTGCTGTGATCCTAGGTGCTGCTGCTTTTGGACCTTACTCCCCTCCCAATCCAGGGAGATAGACTATTCCTGCCATGCTTCCCTGTTCCTAGATCATTTCTGAGGCAGTATTCTAGTTGTTTATAGGGGAATTTTGGAGTACTTCAGAGCATTCCTTCCTCACTCCACCATTTTGGCACCAAAAGTCTGTTTTTTAACAACGTTGTGTGTGTATGTATACATAAAAAATGAATTCAGGGGATATATACACTTTTTAAAAAATATTGAACATACATATTTTTTTTTCTTCTAAAAACTAATTTTGGCATACATCATATTATTTGTGCTTCCTTATTATAATGATATGGAGGTTGCACAAAACCACAACTGGAAATGTCAGATTGCAGATAAAGTTCCAGCAAAGGATGTCCTGCTCCTTTGTATTCCTACATAAATTCTTAGCTCAGGAGTCTATACATACAGCATGTCATAGCAGTGCTGTTGACATGTATTTGTTTTGTATTTTCCTATAAAACAAGTGATTATATAAACAGATGTTCATAGTAAGGTTCTTTGGCTTAAAATAGAACTATATGGTCAGTGCTTGCTAAGGCTTGTTTTTTCCCCCTAATTTTTAAAGTGATAATGTATTCATGTGTCTTGATACAGCAGATTGTTAATAGAATGGCAGTGAAATCTCCACATGCAATTATATATATGTGCTTCAAATGGAAAGCAAAATAAAATACTTACCTGGCCTCAGATACTTACTAGCTTTATGACCCTGGACAAGTCACTTAACCCTGTTTACCTCAATTTCCTCATCTATAAAATGATCCTGGAGAAGGAAATAGTAAACTGTTCTGGTATCTTTGCCAAGGAAATCCCAAATAGGGTCATGAAAAGTCAGATACAACTAAAAAACAACAAAACCAAGGCCAGGACTGGTTTACTCCCAACTAGCTATACTTCTTTTTAAATAGGTCCTAGAAACTTAACCTCTTTCCTTGCCAAATACCTTCATCTATTGATTTTACTAAGTTTTGTTCCATCTATGATCTACTATACATAATAGCCCCCCCTTAATGTTTTCTAATTTTATATTAATATTAGAAATAAAACATGGCAAATAGTCTCCCTCTTACCTTTTTATCCTGCCTTTTTGTTTTAAAATTTTATTAACATCGGTCCAGTAGGGAAAGACAGTCAGACATAAGGTGATAAGTATGATGAAGATTCTTCTACCTTTCAGAGGAATACCTGTAGTCCATTAGTCTGCGGTATTAATTTGTGGGTCAGGGAAAATGATTGAAAAGAAGAAAGTGTTAGATATATTACTAAGATACCATCTTGGCAATGGAGCTGTGAGCCTGATGGCAAGATGGATAGTAGATGGTGACAGGAGCTTGAGGTAAAGTGTATAGTAATGAGAAAGAAAGAAAAATATGGCTGGAGCTAGAAGGGAAGGATACATTTACAATTCCAGAGGGGCTCCAGTTTTGCATTCAAAAATAGGAGCTACTGTTAAGATTCACTACACTCACAGCTCCACACTTCTTAGAACTCAACATTCTCTTCTAGGAATATGGTACTAGGGAAAAGTTGGCAAATTATTTTGAAAAATATGGGGAAAATAATAACATCATTAGTGCCTGGCATATGGTAGGCACTCAGCAAATGCTCGTTGAATTGAATAGTGTTTCTTAATATACTGACAAATACGGTAACTCCTAAACCTTGGAAAGAGAATAAACCATAGTTTCTGTCTTTTGAGTCAACGTGCATCTAAGTCAATTTGCCAAGCATTAAGTTCATAGAAAAAAAATGCGACATTTTCTTAAAGTTTATGGTCTAAAAAAAGAGGAAATGGAACTGTATATAAATAACTGTGATCACAAAAAAGAAATGATAATTATAAGAGGTGGACATGCCTGAAAATAAATTAACAAAATAGTTGGACATATGTATTCACATAGTACCTGTGGAGATTCTTGGGCCCAACTATAGAATCTTTTTTTCAATATAAAATTTTATCTTTTTAGATTCTGTCCATTATTTTGGCCTTCTGAGAGCTTTTTTGCATCTTGAGCTTGCCACACTCAAAGAAGTTTTTTTGATTCTTCAAAAGTTTTGCCACCACTAAGCCCAAAACGGTGTATATAGATTATTACTGATATTTGAGAATAAGCATTCCCTTTTGCCACATTTCTTTTTTTTAAAGGAACAAGTTGGTATTTTATTATTTCCATTCATTTAAAAAGACTTTATTTTATGTCCAAAAAGGGCAAAGATGTCTATTTGAAGTTAAATTATTATTAAAAAAAAAGAACCCCCCCCCCCCAAAAAAAACAACAACCTGTTGTGGGTCACATAACCAGCAAGAATTTAGAATGGAAGCTTTATATAATGTCTTCAATGTAAAACCTCACAATAGAGTCATTAAATGGCAGACATTGTAATGACAGCCCACATTTCTAACTTATCACAAACTTGACTGGGGATTTAGTATATGTATGCTTGAAGCAATTCCTGTCTTTTTTTTCCTTTGAAAGGTGAGAATCACCAAATTAAATATGAATATCTGAAAAAAATAAAGCTTAATAAAAACTCACAAAGCAATCACTATAAGGATATGGAATGTTGTATCTTAGCATTCTTAGGAAGGCACAAACCATGCAGAGTTTAAGAGTCTGGCAGCCAATCTCTAGTCTCCTCATAAGTTTGGCATACTATCTCTTGTCATTTACATGATTTGTCTGACCAGTTCCTATTTTTGCAAGTCAATGCTATATATACCTAACTATAGGGATATCATTTGCCACTAATACACAGACATGTATGATTTTTTTTCTTTAAATAAAAAGGTGGTGCAGTGAATAGGGAGCACCTGAGTTCAAATCTGGCCTCAGACACTTAATACAAAAACTAGCTGTGTGACCTTGGGCAAGTCACTTAACCCCAATTGCCCTCCAAAAAGCAAAAAATAAAAATAAAAAATAAAAAAGGTGGTGTTTCCAAAGTCTGTTAACAAATGTCAGCTTTGGTAACACTATCTTTATTTTTATATCAGTTTATATTTTAAAATGAAACCAGTTTATTAAAGCATGTAGTTGTCTTTTTGGTTTGTACCCAAACTTTATATTCAAATGCTTTAATACAATCTCTTTAAATGTTACAAAAGAAGTACTTCAACATCTTAAGAAAAAAAAAATGTAAATTTTAATCTGAAGCTTGAAATCTATTCCAATGCTAAGCCTGCCTCCAGTCGTTTTTACAGTCCTAGGAACATTGCATTGGTTATATGGTATAAGGCTACTCTGATTAAAAGTTTGCTGTTATGTGATTATAAATGGTTATTTTTAGACACACTGAAAAATGAACAATTGATAATGAAATATGAATCGGAGTGATTTTTTTTACAGATATCTATAAAATATTTGCCTTAAATATTTTTAAATTCAAAATTCATGCACAAAATAGCCAAAATTCAAAAGAAAACCACAAAATAAGTCCAATTTAAAAGTTTTTAAAGGCATCAGTAAACTTTTATATACTTTCTTCTAAGCTCCATCACCCATTTCTTCATTCTTCTGAGTCCTTAGCAGTTATTAAGCAAACAGAGTAGATTTGGTGCTCAGACTTGTGTTTTAAAGGAGGCTGGATACCTGTGTGAGTCACAGTGTAATGGGTAGGACAGTAACAGGACAATCTGAGAAGCATTTGCAGAAGAAACCAAGAAGATGCCAAGAGCCCTTTCTTTTCTCATTGTAGAGAGAAAGGAGAGTGCAGCCTTTAAACAAGGTTGAATTCCCTCAGATTTAACTGTAGAATAGTGTCTTTGACTGCTGCAAACACAAAGCGGATGTTTTCTGTGTCTGTAGCACATGTGAAGTGGGAATAGATAACTTTCTCTTTGTCTGGATTTTGGTCTTGATAAAGCTTCAAGATGAAGTCTCTGGCAGCTTTGACATCTTGTTTAGGTCCTAGTCAGAGGCAAAATCGTGGATATTAGGAAAGTGAGAGACATACTAGACCATCCTTATAGAACATATATTCTCAAACTTGGACCTTAGCTTAACTGTTAAAGTTATTGAGGGCACCAAAAAGCTGTTGTTCATGTGGATTATATCTATCAATATTTAACTTATTAGAAATTTAAGTTGATACATTTTTAAAAAATATTTATTAATTCACTTAAAATAACAACAATCCCATTACATGTTAACATGAACATTTTATGAGAAGAATAATACTGTCCCCCAAAATGAGAAGAATAGCAATATTAATTTGTAGTGACCCCACTTGTCATAGTTTAATGATTTTTTTCTAGCTGCATTCAGTAGCACACATGTGGAAATGAAGACAATAGATAGTAGAAGTGAGTCATGGCTGAGGTTTGTCAAAGCAAGATCAGTAATATGATAAGGAGACAAGGGTTTAAGAAAAAAAGACTGTAGAGTTGACACTTTCACCAAAGGGCCAAGATGAAAAAAGGAAGTGATGTGGAAAGAGCAGGGGTGATGACCTAGGAAAGAAATAATGAGCTGAGAGATTGAAGATCACTGTGGGCAAGAAATGGGCTTTGGGGATTTAAAGCAGAGAGAAAGGTGCATTAACAATAGATTGTGGTAAGATAAAGGGAACTTCAGAGTGCTTGAGTGGAGAAGTGGAGCTTTTGAGGGTGATGGCAGCAGCAAGGGTATGGCCATCTTTGTGTGTTGCTGAGTGAGGGTGGGGAAGTAGGTCATAAAAATGAGTTGAGGATCTATATGTTTATATTTTGTCTGAGGGAATATCAATACACATGTTGAAATCCCCTATATGGGGGAGAACTGAAGAGGAGAAAAAGATTATAAGCCAGATTGAACTCATTAAGGAAAAAAAGGGAATGTCCAGAAAGTCCGAGAACAACAGCTATTAGAATTTGGATTGGGTGGTAGCTATGGATGAATGAACTCCAAAGGAGAAGTTACTGAATGATGGTGGTGAAGGCGAACCTGGGGAACAAGGCCTAGTGCAATTCTACTACTTCACTAAGTTGGAAAAAATGAGTGGAAATGTAGCCAGTGCTAAAATGGAGGTCTAGGAGTCTGTGTCATTAAGAGGGAATCACATCTCAGTGAGAGGATGGAATGGTAACGGAAAGGATCAAAGTTCGTTGATTATGGAGCAGGCATTCCAGAAAGCACAGTGGAGAGTGTGTGTGTGTGTGTGTGTGTGTGTGTGTGTGTGTGTGTGTGTGTGTGTGTGTGTGTGTGTGTGTGTGTGTGTGTGTGTGGCTTTCACATAGTGAAGGGGTTGGACCAAGGAGAATAAGGAAACAAGCAGTGGGGAAGAGTTGGTACAGGCTGGAATCATTGAGTAATGTTTTTAGGTGGGTTTTCACTAGTCCTAGGGTGGAATTCTATCAGGGCCTTAAATAGTTCAGGTAAGGGGCATTGTAGTTTAATCAGCTATAAATCCAACTCATTCTGTATGATCTGGGCCACACTTTTCTACCATCTCCAAAATAATTTTGTCAAATGGACTGCTAAAGTTTAGAAATATCATGTTGGGGGGGGCGGCTAGGTGGCGCAGTGAGTAAGAGCGCCGGCCTCGGAGTTGGGATGACCCGAGATCAGATCCGGCCTCAGAAAATGAGCACCCACACATAAATAATGACTAGCCGTGTAACCTTGAGCAAGTTACTTAACCCCAATTGCTTTTTTTTTTTAAACAAATACTTTATTAACTTCTGTTTTACATCGTTCATTTCCACCAGATTTTGAGTTACAATCATTTTCCCCCCATTATTCCCCTACCCACCCTCCCAGAATAGCAGTCCCACAAGATATCGCTTCCTCCAATCTGCTCTCTCCCATACCTTCTCCCATACCCCCATTGACTTTTCCATTAGAGGAAGATGAATCTTGTGTCCCAATGCCTGCACATCTTATCTCCCAATTATAGGCAAAAGAGTATTAATAATAGTATTTATATATATATTTGAAACATTTAATGTTACGACCTTGAATTTCAGATCCATTTCCTTCCTCCCTTGTCACCCATTCCTTCTTGGGATATAAGTAATTCAGTATATGTTGTACATGTCTAGCTATGCAAAACATTATCATGGTAGATATATTGTACAAGGCTGCTTATAATTCCCTCCCACTCATCCCACCCCCCACCTGGTCCATTCCCTACATGATCCTGTCCCTCTTCTATAGTGGGTACTTCCAACCTCCCCTCCCCCCAAGGATGCCCTCCCATCCATCATCCCTCCTCTCATCCCCCTTCCCCCTATCCTGCTGCAGGTTGAGATATCCCATTTAGTATGTATGTCATTTTCTCCCTGAACCAAATTCAATGTGAATGTGGTTTTGCCTTTTTAGCCTTCCTTATTCTCCCCCTCCTTTGCACCCACTTCCCCTACATGAGATAGTTTACCCTACCCTGTCTCTCCCCATCTCCTCTTGCCACTTTCCTCTCTCACCTCATAATTTCATCCCTTGAGTATTCTCCCTTCCCAACAAATTCAACCTATGCCCTCTATCCATATATAACTGTAACCATATACACACACATTCACATATGTATTCATATGACCACACACCCTTCTTCCATTATTTTCATAGTGAGAAAGATATCATCAGTCACAGTTATTGCTTTTCCATATAGGAATGTAAATAGTTCAACTTTGATAAGTTCCTTTTGATTTCTTTTCCCTGATTACCTTCTCAGGCATCTCTTGCTTCTTGTGTCTGGATGTCAAATTTTCTATTCAACTCTGGTTTTTTCCTCAAGAATGCTTGAAAGTCCTCTATTCCACTGAATGACCATATTTTCCCTTGAAACAAAATACTCAGTTTTGCTGGGTAGGTGACCCTTGGGTTCATTCCCAGTTCTTTTGCCCTCTGGAATATCATATTCCATGCCCTTCAATCCCTCAGTGTAGAAGCTGCCAGGTCCTGGGCTATTCTGATTGTGTTTCCACAATATTGAAATTGTTTCTTCCTGGCTGCTTGTAGTATTTTCTCCTTGATCTGGGGATTCTGGAACCTGGCTATAATATTCCTGGGAGTTTTCTTTTGGGATCTTTTTCAGGAGGTGATCGTGGATTCTTTCAACCTCTATTTTGCCCTCTGGATCTAAAACATCAGGGCAGTTTTCCTTGAGAATTTCTTGAAGGGTGATTTCTAGGTTCTTTCTTTGATCATGGCTTTCAGGTAGTCCAATAATTTTTAAATTGTCTCTCCTGGATCTATTTTCCAGGTCAGTGGTTTTTCCCATGAGATATTTCACATTGCCTTCTAATCTTTCATCTGTTTGGATCTGCTTAACAGCATCTTGATTTCTCATAAAGTCATTAGCTTCCATTTGCTCCAGTCTAACTCTGAAGGAATGAATCTCCTCAGTGAACTTTTGAGATTCTTTTTCCATCTGGCAAATTCGACTTTTTAAGGCATTCTTCTCCTCAATGCCCTTTTGGGCCTCCTTTGCCATTTGAGCTAGTCTATTTTTTAAGGCCCCAATTGCTTTTTAAAAAAAAAAAATACTATGTTGGTAATATATTTCCTCACCTGCCTTGTCCTGATACCCTTGTTTAAAACAAACAAAAAACTAGAAAAGCAACTGAATTTAGTTTGGCAGCATTGATTTTAGTGAACCCATAGAAGTAGATTCCTAGTGATCATTACTTGCTTTTCTAGATACTCTAAAGTAACAGCTGAATAACACTCCAGAATTTTGCTGGGGATTTTCATGAAGTTCAGTGGTTTGTAGTTGCTAGAAACCTTTCTAACCTTTTTGAAAATATTTGCCCAGCTCCAGTCTTCCAGGAGCTTTTTTGCTTTGCATGTTTTCTTAAATACTAACAAGAATAGCTCTATGATAATCCAGAAGTTCTTTATGTATTCTGGGATTCACTGGGACATGGAAACCTGAACTCATTTAAATAGCTAGTTACACACACTTCCTCCTCACTAAGGGTTTCACCCCCTTAATCAAGTTTGTTTTTCCCCTTCCAGTTTGAAAATCCTTCATGTTGGAGAAGACCGAAGCAAAATAGAACACAGTAGTTCTGCTTTCTCCCTCATCTGAACCCCCATAACATATACTTCGTAATTCTAGGACAGTAATCATCTGATTCTGCTTTATGTTAGAATAGTCAACAGAAACATATGATCATAGATTTAGAGCTGGAGTGAACCTGAGTTCATCTAGTTCAACCCCTTTATTTTATAGATAAAGAGAGGCTCAGAAAAGTTAAGAAGTATGTATGTGTGTATGTACATATGTGCACATGACTATTATTTAAATTATAAAAATATCAAGTTATAAACATAACCAATTATATTAAATAATATTGAAATAATTACATTAAACACTAGTTTTATATTTAATAACATGTTTAATAGTTAACATTTGATAAAATTTGTTCTAATATTAGATTTTGATTTTTATAATTGTCTTTAATTTATATATGCTTATGTAACATTTCTATATATTTCATATACTTAATACTGATCTTGATTTCATGCTGGCAGAACTACTAACTAGGAGAAAAACTAGTATATTTGACTCTTAAGAAGCAAGAAAGGAACCAAAAGAGCAGATCATTCACACAAGACATTATTTTTAAAAAGTAGTACACTGGATTTGGAGTCCGGAAGGCCAGAGTTTAGATCTCATCTAAAACCTTTACTAGCTATGTCACCCAGGGTAAGTAACCTGTCTGGGCTTCAGTTTCCTTACCTGTAAGATAAAAGGTTTGTACCGATGACCTTTAAGGTCCTTGTAAGCGTAAGTCTGTGATCCTGTGATCGATCACCTCCTAAAGAGTCAAGACCTCGCACCATTAAACTTTAATCCTTTTGAAACAAAAAGCTGTTGTTTTTTTTCATTTTTCTCCTGCTGCTTCTATCCTGTATGTCCCCTCCACTTCAAGTGCCAGGCCAACAAGAGCAAGTAAACATGACCTCTTCCACCAGACAGAAATGATTCTGGCTTATATTTTCCAAGGTCTTCCCCATGCTCACACAGTTGGCACCCCACCCTATTATTTGTCTCTACAAAGACTCTGATCTGTTTTTAAGCCCCAAACCAGTCTCACCAAGATAGAAAGAAGTAAGGGAATAGGTTGTTTTGCCAAGTCTTGGTAAATATAACACATGGTTCAACTTACGGTATTAGAAAATTAGCTAAAAGATACTCTAGGGCTTAAGGTTGAATTTCCTTCCTTCTACATTTCTTTTCTCCCTAAAAATTCCAACATATATGCTATATAGCAACAACCCTCTTGATTAATTTCATTGTTATGCTCACTTCTTTCCTCCCATGGGAGATACCATTGGATGCTCTAACATCAGATCTGGTGCCTATACATGGCATTGCACAAGTAGACTAGCTAATGAACGGCCCCACAGAGAGGTCATGTTACACAGTAAAGCAGAGGCAGAAAAGAATAAAGGTCTAGAATCCCATTTCTGGAAGGCCATGCACAGAAGGCATTCAGATGTCCTGTGGCCATCCTTATCTCTACATACCAGACCGTTACTAGGACTAGGTATTCCAGGATTTGGAGCTGGAGAACCCTGCTGAAATTACCCTTCTGCTACTTCTAATGGTATGACTTTGAGCAACTCATTTCATTTGGTGCTCACTTTCATCACCTGAAAGATCCCTCTCAATTTTAGATCTAAGGTCCTATTTTTTAAGACTCCAAATGATAAAGAAGCTACACAAGTCCAGCAATAAGCAGTGATTTCACTGTCTACTCGCCACCCCCCCCCCCACACACACACATACACACATAGGGGGACAGATGGAAGGAAAGATAATGTTACACATTAGAATGTAATCGGCAAGCTGGGTTGATGCACTTATTTTATAGCATGAATTCTTGTATAGGATAATATATTCTTACCTGTGTATTCTGGGAAATAGCTGATAAGATGGGAGTACATGATTTTCTCCTCTAAAAGATCTTTTTTGTTTAAGAACAAAATCACTGATGAGTTCAGAAACCAGGGGTAAGTAATGATGGTTTTAAATAAGGCTTTGCTCTCTTCCATGCGATTCTGTGGAGAAAACAGAGACCTTGGTATTAAGCCTAAGAAAAAAGGAATTGACACACCACATGTTTCCATCTCCCCAAGTAAACCACCACCATTTGGGTGCTACCTTTCCCAATCGTGAGGTCTTGAGGTCACTGCCAAATACATAGAAAGAACATTTACTATAATCTCTATTCCAAAGGGTAAACGAAGAAAAGCAAAGAGTGTTAAAAAACAAGTCAGCAGGCCATTACAAGGCCTGTTTTTCCCCATTTTCCTCTGCCATCCCCTTCACCCCTCTCTTTGTTTAACCCCTCTCACTACCTTGCCCTTTCCTATCTTTATACTACGAACTTAAATCTAAGAAAACTGAAGAGCTTTGTGCACCTCTACACTTGACAGAAGTATCTGGTGTTCTTTCATATGATGATTATTGTGTTTGTTATGAGACATCAGTAGGATCCCAATTACAGTCAGCCATTTCAGCTGGCAAGATCATTTAGGTCTATGAATATGTAAAATGCATACGTTATGCACATGTGGGCATGTATCGACCAATCAAGCATGTGTCACACACCTACTTACTATGTGCGAGGTACTGTGTTAGATACTGGGGGTGAAATTACAAAGAATCAACAATCCCTACTCACAAGGAACTTACCTTCTGTTGTAGGATACAGTTACGTGTGTCAGCATATACAGACTAAATACCAATTAGTTAAATACAAAGTAGCTAGGAAGAGTAATTGGAAAGGAGGAGCACAGGTGGGTTCAGAAAAAGACTTTATGGTAGAAAACAAAGAAAGAAGTTCTCCAGGTAGTGTTATTAATTTATCAATGCTAAACAATGAAAGAGAGAGATCTCTCAAAAGCTCACAGTCTATGCCATGGGAAACTGGCTAGATCCATTCTAAAAGAAAGAGAAAAATGATTCATCTTTATGGTGATCAACTGAACTTAAACAACTTTGCTTTCTTCCATTTTTTCCATGGAAAGGAAGGAGCTTGGAACTTGGGAAAAAAATTTTAGAGTAAATTGTTACAGCTGGGCAGACCCATTAACCAGGGTGTTGGGGGGCACGTACACAGAGGCGGGAAGTGTGGGGAGAAAGGGGAATGTTACTATTTAATAGCAGCTAACCCATCTCTACTCCTATACTCCTCCCTTTAATATCAGACCTGAGATTTCAAATTCACCACCTGAAATTGTATCCTTCCTTTGGCTTGTAGAGGTATATTGTACATTAGGGAGGGTTGCTGTTATGTGTGTAATGTTACAGAGAGAACATAGGTTGATGAATGATTCAAAGGATTAACATTTTACACAATATCTCCCCATTTGAGGCCTCTGAAAATGAGTTAGGAAATATCTTTGCACTTCCTAACATCAAAACTTAAACAGCTGTCTTAAGAACAAAGATCTTTAAAGAAGTTTAATATTTAGTTTCTACAGAAAAACCAAGCAACTTCACAGAGCGAGAAGGAGACTATTGAAAAATAAGGCTTTAAACAGATTTGTCATGTTTAGGGTTTAGTTTAAATAGAGTAAAGAAAAGTTCTTACTCTTTAAACAAGTAAAACTAAATTGGGTACTAATTGGTTTGAAAGATTTTATGGAAAGAAATTGATTTAATCAAAAGCAAAAACTTGGCAATGTGTGTGAAGGTTCTACCACTCTAAATAAAGCTTGCAGAGATTCATGGAGGTATAGGACTGGAGATGGTCAGGGCTGTACTATATAGAACAGCAGCCATTTTCCCTCAACATGGTGATTATGTGACACAGTGTCATATGTATGGCATGACAAAACAGATGGGACGATTGTGGTAGGTGCATCACATAGGTATGGCATGATGCCAACATGGCAGAGTGTATGTAACACATATCACACAGCGTATCATATAATACAGCATAGCATGTAAGAGCATAATGTATAATAGCACAAAATGTAACACAACCCAATGTACCCTGACAGGGGATGGGCAAAAGCTCTGTCACCCCTTCACACAGTCTTAAGGTCTCTTACTGTGAGTGCTGAACATTTTATTTCCTATCAGTCTCCTTTTGCCTTAGCTCAGCCTTGATGATATCAGGGCTGTCATACTTCAGGACACCATTTTGCAGGGACATTTTCAAATGATACAGGACTCACGAGGGAAAAACAGTTTAGGAATACAACTGAGAGTATGTGACAGAATGGATGGCATTTCAGACTCAGAGTCAGGAAGACCAGGGTTCAAATCCTCGTACAGACAGTAGCTATATGACAAGGCAAATCACAGCCTTTTTAAGTCTTAATTTCCTTATCTAAGGAATGGAGAAATAACAATATTGTTGTACCTGTCACAAAGTGTAATTGTAAAGCTTAAAAGAGAAAATCTATTTAAATATTTTGTAAATTTTAAAGCCCAATATCAATGTCATTCTCTGAGAGGTATTTTGGTTAATGCTCTGAGGACTAAGGGAAAGAGGAAGAACATTAAGAAGACCTATGAATTTGACAGAAAAATCTACACTGGGAAAAAGGGATTGCAATGAATCCCAGGAATGTTTTCACATGAATGAGCACAAAATGGCAAAGCATCTTTAAGCCTTGCTTCAGGAGAACTGAGAGGTATGGGTGTGGTGGTGTCAGAAAGCAACTAGGAACTAAGAGGACCCACTGGAGTCTCTTCTTTGAGGGCCTAGCTATACTCCAGAGCAGATCTAACTTCCCTGGGGGCAGAGCTAAAACAGTCTCCTTATTTATAGTGATAATATTTTCCAGGCAAAAAATCAAGACAAGTTTTGACAGAGGATATTTGTTTTGCAAAACTTTGTTTAAAATATATTTCATTTCACTTCTGGGGGCAGAGCCAAAATGACAGAATAAAGAAAGCACTCATCTGAGTTCTCCCAACATTCCCCTCCAAACAACTTTAAAATAACACCTCAAATCTAATTCTGGAGTGGCAGAGTAAACAAAACATCAGAATGATGCCCAAGACAACACAGAAAGTTGGGGGTGGGGGGGAAGATATTTGTGAATGGGGAAGGTGGGTAGCCCAGAGGCCAGGTGGATAAAAAATTACGGGACTAAGTGGTAGTGGTTAGCACAAGCAGATCCAGGAGCTCTCAAGCCAAAGATAGTAAGATAGCAAATGATCAAAAAGAGATTACAAAGGATAGCACCGTTTAGACTCCAATGCCTATACCCACTTCCATAGTTTAAAGAGAACTTTCAGTCAAGAGGAAGTAGGAGCCTGAAAAGGCAGTATCACTTCTGGGCCAAAGGGATAAGGGACTTTGAAGAATAGTATCATTTGTAGTCCAAAGTGGGGCAAAGGGGTGTGGGTGTGTAAGGAGTAGTATCAGTTATAATCCCAAAGGATCAGGGGCCCTTCCTTGGTAAGGACTGGAGTGCAGACCAAGAAAGAAATGACCATACCTCTCCCCAGATCACACCACCTTGTAAGCACCAAAAACTTCCAAACCCCTAGAGTTAGCTCTGAAAACAGCAGTGTAAAAAAGCCTGAAGTTTGAGACTGTGCCAATTCCCACTCCTAGCCCCCTGCTAGGGCCAAGTAGAGAAATAGCATGGGAAAATGAGCAACAAAAAAGAACCTGATGATAAAAAGCTATTTTGATGACATAGAAAACAAAGACACAAACTGAGAAAAAGACAAGTCAAAACAGCTACAAGCAAAACCTCAAAGAAAAATGTCAATTGGAAAAAACTCCAACAAGAAATCCTAGAAGACCTAAAATATGAGCTTAAAACAAATAAGAGGGATAGAGGAAAATTTAGGTATAGAAATGAAATAAAAGAAGAAAATTATTAAAAGAATTAACATCTTAGTAAAAGAGGCACAAAAAATACTAAAGAAAACAATACCTTAAAGAAAATTGACCATATAGAAAAGGGGGCACAAAAATTCAGTGATGAAAATAACTACTTATAAAGAAGAATTGAACAAATAGAAAAAGAGGTATAAAACGTCACTGAAGAAGATAATTACTTCAAAATTAGAATTGGGCAAGTGGAAGCTAAGAGACATGAGACATAAAGAAATAATAAAACAAAATCAAAAGAATAAAATTTTTTTAATGTAAACTATCTCACTGGGGAAAAAGCTGATCTGGAAAATAGATCTAAGAGAGATAAGTATCATGAGGGAGGGAGAGAATTTGGAACTCAAAATTTGAAAAAAGAATTGTTAAAATATTATACATGAAATTGGGAAATAAGAAATGGGTAAAAATAAATTTTCAAAGTATATTTTATTTAATTGAAATCAGGACTGTTCTGCAAAATCTGAGACATATGTTCACTATATGTCAGCTCCTATCACAAACAGAAATTGTCCCAGATTTAGGATACAGTTCTACTGCTTTTTCTAAGAAAAATAGCATAGGTTAGGAGTACCTTCACATCTGCATCTTAGAACCATTTTGCGGGGGTGGGGTGGTGGGCATTGAATAAATTTTAAGTTTATCCTAAATTACTAAACCTAAGAAATTGAGTCTATCACCAGGATAAACCTGTTTTTCACTTACTTTAGGGGAAATTTTCAAAGTCATTTTAGTTTTCTGTCTAGCTTACCTCATTGTCACACTCAGCCAGGACTTGATCATATTCACTCAGAGCTACTAAAAAAATGATGGAGGTGACACTTTCAAAACAGTGGATCCATTTCCGTCTCTCAGACCTCTGGCCTCCAACATCCACCATCCTGCCCAGTAGAAAGAGGGAACATGACTCTGAGATTACACCGCTCTTTATTTTTTACAGAAAAGTCTTTGTTTACTGGAGAAAAGATGTCTGAATGCCTCCTTCAGCAAGGTTTCTATAATTATTATACTAGATGGTGCCCTGCAAGCAGTTCTGCCCTTGCATATGACCACAGTCCCATTATAAACTCCAAAGTGACTAAGCTATAAATACTGAATTTCAGTTAAGGAACTATGTATGGCCCCTTAGATACTCAATTTCAGAACATACAGTCTCAAGAGTTGGAAAGGACCTCTGAAGCCATCTAGTCTACCAATACATGACTGAGAATCTTTTGTAGAACATCCCCCCCACCCCAAGTTGTCATCCAGACTCTGCTTGAAGACTTCCTGTGAGGGGAAACTACTATCTAGGTGAGCTTTTGTTCAATCTGCCTCAGTACCAATCCTCCACTTCACTTCTCACTCATCAACTCCAAACTATGCAGTCTCCTCTCTTGATAAGATCTTCACTTCCTCCCCACAGGAACCTTGGATTCCACCCCCTGGAACCTGGGCTCCAATGCTAACCTACCTTATCTTGCTCAGAATTAGGTATATGCTTCCCCTACTCATTGCCTTAACAAGACAAGCTTCTATTCTCTGCTATTCTAGTTTACTTATGGTATCACCCTTCATGGCAAAATAATGTGCCCATTAGACCTTATCAAATATACATATGTGTGTATACATTTACATATACATGTATATATGATAAGGTCAAAATGGATACATGATTTAACCATTAAGGGTGACACTATAAGTAAATTAGGAGAGCATGGAATAGTTTACCCGTCAGATCTATGGATAAGGGAAGAATTTACAACAAAAGGTATTAAAGGGTATTACAAAATTTAAAATGGATAATTTTGAGTACATTAAATTGTATGAGGTCAGTTCAAAGAACTTAGTATGTTTTACCTGAAGGAGAGAAAATGTAGGAGCATAATAGTTGTAGTCAAATATTTAAAACTATACTGCAGAGGAGGAATTAAACTTACTTTCCTTCCTTTGAGGGCAGAACTGAGGAGAGAAAAATTTGATCCTTAATAATCAGGATTGTCCAAAATGAAATGAATAGGATACCCTTCTCTAGAGATATTCAAGCAGAGACTGAATGAACTTGTCAATGACATCAGAAAGAGAATTCCATTCAAGCCCAGGCTAAACTTTTATGGATCATAGATTCAGAGCCAGAAGAGACATCAGAGAACATCTAGTTCAATGTCATTTTACATATAAGGAAATGGCTGGTCCATGGAAGTACAATAATTTACCCAACATCACAGGTAGTAATTATAAAGAGTGAGATCTGAAATCAGGTCCTTAATCTCCAGAGCCAGTGTTCTTCCCAGTGGACCATGCTGCATTCCCAATGGACAAAGCCTTTTATGGCTTCTTACGACATTTCCACCTCTGTGATTCTATAATCCTTCTATGTGACAGCCCTTCTTCCAGCATGCTATGTTTATACACTTAACCCCACTCATACTCAGGTCAAGTTGTTCATTTTCCTACCTTTCCTCACCAATGGTGATTGTTGTTCCTGGGGAAGAAGTATTATAATTGTTGACATGCTAAGCCCTAAAAGTTGTTTTCCAGAAGTATAAAATGCACCGAAATTTGGCATTGGTTTCACTCACATTTACCAATGCAATGGCTTCCACTCCACCTATTCTTCCCTTCTCCTATTCATTCATTCATTCATTTGTTCATTTGTTCATTCATTCATTCATTCAGTATTAACTGCTTGTTACATGCCCAGCATTATGATGTACACTAATAAGTCCCTGGCTCAATTACCTTGCAGCTTAGCTAGGGAAACAGGTAAACATATGAAAGAAGAGGATTTTATGAAAAAGAGCAGGGGTCATAATGTGTTCCCCCAAGATACTGGACCAATGTAGTTTTGTAACCAAAGCAACAAAATATTGAACATTGTCAAGAACAATAATGGAGATGAAACAGAAAACATGATCCTACCCCAGTACAAAACTATAGTACATCCAAACTTGGAATACTGAATAAAGTTCTGATTACAGGTTCATAATTTAGAGCTGGAAGGGCCCAGAGGTCATCTAGTCCCAACAATCTCATTTTACAATTAAGGGAATTGAGGCCAAGGGAAATTTTTTTTCTGCCTTTTGGAGGGCAATTGGGGTTAAGTAACTTGCCCAAGGTCACACTCTACTCACTGCGCCACCTAGCTGCCCAACCAAGGGAAATTTTGATTTGTGAAGGCAAGTGATTTGCCCAAGGTCACAGAGGTAGTGTCAGAGGCAGGGTTTGAACAAGAATTCTCTGACTCTAGAGATAGTGCCCCAAATTTTGTTTTAGAAATAGCTCGAATATGAAAAGGAGAAAAATCAGAAAAGTTTAAAGAGGGGGAGAATAATGATGTATGTTAGAAAGGAATTTTGTCTTTCCCCTAAATGACGAAAAGTATCAGTTGTCAAAATAGTCAATTAAGTAGTCAAAGAGATAACAGCATCTAGTATATGAACAGCTGATAGAATTTAAGGAAAAGAAAATGTAGCTCTGTAACAACGATGAAAAAGTAATTCTATTTCTCAGGGACTTTTCTTTTTTACCCTAGTCCTGCCTCATTTTGGAATTATCCTATGGCAGATCTCCCAGTTCTTGCTTCCTTGGCTGGGAGGGGGGACTAAGGGGCTATATGATATAGTGGAAAGGTCACTGGACTTGGAATCAGGAAGCCTCAGCTTCAAATCACACCTCAAACAAATAGAAAATGAGAGGGTTAGACTTGACAGCCTTCCAAACCCCTTTCCTGCTTTAAATCTATGATCCTATGATGCTGTAAATACTATCCCAAGGCCATAAAACACCTTAGGGAGCATTAATGAGTTTCATGTTCTTGGGCACCATTTAAAAAAAACACCAGTGACATTTACAGATCCTTAACAGGCTACTCAGATAAAGGTCACTGTCTTACCGAAAGATGATATTTTCTAAATCAAAAGGATATTCAATAATTCCAGTTGTAGGCACTCGGACACGGAGAACATCTTGTTGTGTTGGCACAAATGATGGCATGGCAATTCGATCAATATCACTCAAGTAACTGCAAGGTCAAATAAAAGTGAGTTGAACTGTATTTTCAAGGAACACCCTATCATCAAGCAAGCTGTCTTCCAACTAGACAAATACATCCTTCTATAAAAGCATAATACTAAGCAACATGCATTATCTTTAAACTCTACCATCAAAATGACTTTCTGGAAAAAGATGAGATGGGTCCTACCTTCCAGGGAACTTGCAAATTATTCAGTTTATTCTCTCTGGATCCTAGGTGGCTAACTATGCAAGTTTAATTACCATTAATTAAGTGACTACTACCATATTTGTCTGAATTGAGGTCTCATTCCTCAATGGGGTGGGGTTAAGGTAGGAAGGCAAGCCAGTGGATTTTTGCTTTTATATACTTTATATATTTTTTGCTTATATATATACACATGCATATTTATTTAAAATAAATATGTATATATACATATATATTATATGTATATGTTTTATATACATACGCATGTAGTAGGGGTGTTTGTGTTTGTCTTATTTGACACTCTGAGTCTTTTACCTCTATTAGGAAGTGGGAAGCATGTTTCATCATTAGTCTTCTATATTGTTGTTATTGTGTAAAGTGTTCTCTATTCACTTTACTCTGCATCAGTTCATATAATTCTTGGGTTTCTCTGAAATCATCCCATTCATTATTTCTTAAAGCATAATAATATTCCATCATAGTCACAGTCATTTCCCAATTTATGGGTGTCACCTGAGATTCCCATTCTTTTCTACCTCAAAAAGAGCCATAAATATTTTGGTAATCCTTTATTCACTTAAGACTAATGCCTCCCTTAATCTACCCTTTATATAAATTCCCCTTCTCTCTTCTCTTCCTATTTCTCCACTAAGTGAAATGTATTTCTATATGCATCTCTATATGTTTTCTTCCCTGCTTTCAACAGTTCAGATGAAAGTAAGGCTCAAGCATCTTATGTTCCCTCCAACCCCCTCCTTCTGATTTGTAGAGATGTCTACTTGCACAATAATTATGTGCAATGATTTCCCCTTTTTCCCCTCTCTTTCCTTTTATCTTAAGATCACGAAGCCATAAAATCACTCCCTGGCTTTCTGTCTAACTAGACTACTTCTATGACCCCTAGCAAGGATAGAGTTCAGAGAGAACAATATATTATCATCTCCTTATATTTGAATGCAAGTTTATCCTTGTTTAGTTCCTAATGATTATTCATTCATGTTTGCCTTTTCATATTTCTTTTAACTCCTGTGTTTGAATTTCAAAGTTTCTACATAGCTCTGGCCTTTTCTTCAGATATGTTTGGAAGTCCTTCATTTAATTAAAGATCCATTTAATCCTCTGTAGGATTATACTCCTTTTTTCTGGGTAAGTTATTCTTGGCTGTAAGCCTATATCCTTTGCCTTCTGGAATATTGTATTCCAAGTTCTCTTCTTCACATTGACAGGTACTAAATAATGTGTAATCTTGATTATGATTTCTTGGTACTTGAATTCTTTCTTTCTGGTTGCTTTGCAGTATCTTTTCTTTGACCTTGAAGCTCTGGATTTTAACTATAATATTCCTGAGAGTTTTTATTTTATTTTTTTCAGGAGGTAACCAATAAATTCTATTTTCACTTTTGTTCTAAGAAATATAGGCAATTTTTCTGTTTTATGGGATCTTACATTTTATGAATCTCTCAGTCAAATGTGTAATAGCAAAAATGACTTCATTGAAAACAAGTTATGAAAATGTGCCTGTTACCTTATAATTTTTTTCATTAAGGATACCATCAACATTTTGTACATTATTCTCATAAATATATTTTTTATTTTTTTTAAACAAATGCTTTATTAACTTCTGTTTTACATCATTCATTTCCGCCAGATTTTGAGTTATAATCATTTTCTCCCCCTGTTTTTCCCCTACCCACCCTCCCAGAATAGCAGTCCCGCAAGATATAGCTTCCTCCAATCTGCTCTCTCCCATACCTTCTCCCATACCCCCTTTGACTTTTCCATTAGAGGAAGGTGAATCTTTGTGTCCCAATGCCTGCACATCTTATCTCCTAATTACAAGCAAAAGAGTATTAATAATAGTATTTATATATATTTGAAACATTTAATCTTAAGCCCTTGAATTTCAAATCCATTTCTTTCCTCCCTTGTCACCCATTCCCTCTGGGGAGATAAGTAATTCAGTATATGTTGTACATGTCTAGCTATGCAAAACATTATCATAGTTGATATATTGTACAAGGCTGCTTATAATTCCCTCCCACTCATCCCACCCCCCACCTGGTCCATTCCCTACATGATCCTGTCCCTCTTCTATAGTGGGTACTTCCAACCTCCCCTCCCCCAAGGATGCCCTCCCATCCATCATCCCTCCTCTCATCCCCCTTCCCCCTATTCTGCTGCAGGTTGAGATATCCCATTTAGTATGTATGTCATTCTCTCCCTGAACCAAATTCAATGAGAATGTGGTTTTGCCTTTTTTGCCTTCCTATTCTCCCCGTCCCTTGCAACCACTTCCCCTTGTTTCTTCTACATGAGATAGTTTACCCTACCCTGTCTCTCCCCATCTCCTCTTGCCACTTTTCTCTCTCACCTCATAATTTCACCCCTTGAGTATCCTCCCTTCCCAACAAATTCAACCTATGCCCTCTATCCATATATAACTGTAATCATATATACACACATTCACATATGTATTCATATGACCATACACCTTCTTCCATTATTTTCATAGTGAGAAAGATTTCACCAGTCACAATTATTGTTTTTCCATATAGGAATGTAAATAGTTCAACTTTGATAAGTTCCTTTTGATTTCTTTTCCCTGATTACCTTCTCAGGCATCTCTTGCTTCTTGTGTCTGGATGTCAAATTTTCTATTCAATTCTGGTTTTTTCCTCAAGAATGCTTGAAAGCCCTCTATTCCACTGAATGACCATATTTTCCCCTGAAACAAAATACTCAGTTTTGCTGGGTAGGTGACCCTTGGGTTCATTCCCAGTTCTTTTGCCCTCTGGAATATCATATTCCATGCCCTTCGATCCCTCAGTGTAGAAGCTGCCAGGTCCTGTGCTATTCTGATTGTGTTTCCACAATATTGAAATTGTTTCTTCCTGGCTGCTTGTAGTGTTTTCTCCTTGATCTGGGGATTCTGGAACCTGGCTATAATATTCCTGGGAGTTTTCTTTTTGGGATCTTTTTCAGGAGGTGATCTGTGGATTCTTTCAACCTCTATTTTGCCCTCTGGATCTAAAACATCAGGGCAATTTTCCTTGAGAATTTCTTGAAGGGTGATTTCTAGGTTCTTTCTTTGATCATGGCTTTCGGGTAGTCCAATAATTTTTAAATTGTCTCTCCTGGATCTATTTTCCAGGTCAGTGGTTTTTCCCATGAGATATTTCACATTGCCTTCTAATCTTTCATTTGTTTGGATCTGCTTAACAGCATCTTGATTTCTCATAAAGTCATTAGCTTCCATTTGCTCCAGTCTAACTCTGAAGAAATGAATCTCCTCAGTGAACTTTTGAGATTCTTTTTCCATCTGGCAAATTCGACTTTTTAAGGCATTCTTCTCCTCATTGCCCTTTTGGGCCTCCTTTGCCATTTGAGTTAGTCTATTTTTTAAGGTGTTGTTTTCCTCAGTCAGGCTGTTGACCCTCATTTCATACTTTTCCTGCATCCTTCTCATTTCTCTTTCCAATTTTTCCTCCACTTCTCTTATTTGATTTTTAAAGTCCTTTTCAAGGTCCTCTATGGCCTGCAACCCACTCATGTTTTCCTCTGTGGCTTTTGGAGCGGGACTTCTGACCTCACAGTCCTTTTCCTGCTCTATGCCCCCAAAATAGGAGTCTAGGGTTGCATTTTTCTGTTTAATTTCTTTCTTTTGCCTTGGCATGTTGCCACTTAATTACTTGACTTTTGGGCTTATTGCCACACTATGGCTCTGCTGCCAGATGGGAATTTTTGTCCTGAACGTGTGGAGGACAACTTCCGTTTCTGGAAGCTGGAAACCCACCCACGACCTCCACCCCAGATCACAATCCAGATCCAGGGAGGTTAAAGCAAGAGTGATTACCCCCCCAAGACTGATCGCTGAATCTCCCTACAGTTCGCAGGTCAGGAGCTGGAGCTGCCTCTGAAAACTACAAAATGGCGTGTCTCTTCAGCGGCTTCTAGCCCACAGGGGAGGAAGCCACGCATTCCCCAAATACTGGTCCCAAAGTCCATAGGGCACTAACCTCTCACTTTGTCCTAGGCATGTCTATGTTGATAATTCTGGAATCGCCACAGCTGCTGGTGTTCTGGGGTCTCTCCAGCCAGCTGCTGGCCCTGCCACCCTGGGGCTAAAACCTTGGCTCAAGGGGACCTGGGCTCATCTCAGCTTGGCTCCCTGCACTCTGTGCACTGTGTGCTGCCGGCTCCCAGACTGCTGCACTGGTCCTTCCTGCAGGGCTGCTGGGCTGTCCTCAGCGGGAGGTTAGCTTCTCTGTGTCATTCTGTGGGTGCTGGGGCTCCAGAAATTGTTCAGAGTCCCCTTTTCCATAGTTTGGAGGAAATCTGGGGGCAAAGTGGCTTGGATGAGCTGTTTCTACTCCGCCATCTTGGCTCCACCCCCCCCTCATAAGTATTTTTAAAGTTGAGAAAGCAAGCATATAGCTGAAAAGTTATTGATGTAATTTCAATCATCTTTGGAATATTAGCATTATCTATGACGTTTTCTATTCTTCCTCATCTTCCTCATCCTGAGATATACAAAATGAGCTTTCAAGATTATGTCACCTTCCTTGTTTTAGTCCATTTGCTTTTCCTGAATTTATCTCCTTAATTGCCATTTCAACTTATATGTATAACACCTTGGGGACTAAAGTGTTAGCATCCAAATGCAGGTGGTTCTATTACAACTTATAATGAAAATATTAAATTACATGCATTCCACTTTTCATTTGTTGGCTCTGAGTGAGTTTCATTTTTGGACATGTTTTGTATGCTATGGCTCGGCTGAGTCTCATGCAAAGTTTTCATTAGCCTTGTTTGCTTCAATTGACTTTTATTTTATGAGATAATTTTGAGAGGAAAGAAGTTCAAGGAAATAATGAAATTCTTCAAGAATGGTGGTAACACTGAAGTATCTGACAAGACTGTATATGCAGTCAAGTAAGATAGAAGCAAGAGCAATCGACTGAGACTATAAGGAGGAGATGAGGAATCACAGGTCATAATGAAGCTAAATAACAGATTCAGGGAAGTAAGGTAATGTAGTAAGTGGGAAGGAAAGAAAATTATTCTCAGAGACTAGTATTTCAGTGTTTTGAGTCTTGAAGGTGAAAGTGAGGTTTAATATATATGGCCATGCTGCTGTCAAATTGAAATGGGGGAAGAGATGAGAAAGCTGAAGTTAGGGACATTATTAAGGTCATCAATATAATAGTAACCTCACTTTAACTCTGGGTATGAGATCCATTTCCTCTGTAATATGGGGTTGGACTAGGTGGACTCTTAGGTACCTTCTATCTAAAACATTCTATGGGCATAGAATTTCTTTTTTCCTCCTTGGCACTTCTCACTTGTTCTTCAAGTAGCATACTTTGGCTGGGTAGTGTGATAGCTCAAAAGGAAATAAAATGTGAGTAGGTTGGGTTTTTTTATACTCCTTTTGGTTTCCCAGGACACTCAGGCACACCTGGTTTCACATATGCTCTCTCCTTCTCTTTCCTTTCCCTCTCCTACCCTCCATCATCCACAACTTTCATAACATGAATAAATTTCCATATAAACAATAATGGATAGGCTTTACCCTCTTTTGGCTCATGTACACACAAAACAAAGCCTCTGGGGACAAAAAAAAAGTACAAAGTACCCACATGTAGACACAAAAGGAAAATCCAAAGTGATTTTCCAGCTAAACACATTACAAATTTTAAAAGAACAGTGAAACAAATATTCAAAACCCATCATTTGAATTACTGACTTTGGTGTCTTAACTCCTGACTTCAAAATATAATTAATTTACTGTGTGGTAAAATTGAAGAATATATTTCCTCCATCTGTAAAGTCCCCTTTAACAAGAAAAATGGATAAATCATGCTTTAACTCCTGGATTTAATAAAGATTAGTGTGTGAAATATGAGTCACTGCTACAAATCTTGCCTTTCCTTCTTTCTTCTCTATACAACATATCCAAAATGGAACAAAATGAGACATGATGATGAGAAATGTTCTGATCTTATTGTATAGTTAATGAGAGTCCTCTTGCTACCCTCCCCATTTCTTCCCCACTTTACTTCGATTGGTGAAATGGTACCTGTACTAAAGTTTTCCCACTGGATTTGTTGATTGTTTAAAAAACAGCCTGCCATATTTATAGCAGTTGAGAAAATGTTCATCAACTCTTAAAACTTCTTACCTAGAAGTTCTGTATATATATTTTATGTGTGTATATATACATATTTTATATACTTGTGTGTATATACTTTATATGTATATATATTTATATATGTGTATATATGTGTGCATATTATGTGTGTGTGTATGTATACATACATAAATTGGACCAGAATGTGAGAATGGTTGGAAGTGGTATCATGGTTGTTTTTAATTTTTTAAATACTACTTATTTTTAACATTCCTTTGAAAAATTTTCAGTTCCAAATTTTTACCTTTCTTTCAAGCTCTCTCCCACCAATTTATAAGACAAGCAATACAATATACATTAGAGATGTAAAATCATGCAAAACATGTTTCCATTGCCATGTTGCAAATTTTTTAAAATCACACAAGAATAAGAAAGTGAATAAATGCTTCAATCTGAATTCAAAGTTCATTGGTTCTATAAAAATGGGTAGCACTTTTCATCATAAGTTATTTGGAACTGGCATACATCATTGGATTGCTCTAGGTAGTGAAGTCTTTCACAGTTGACCATCATTACAATATTGCTGTTACTGTGTATATACAATGTTCTCCAGGTTCTGCTCACTTCACTTTGCATCGATTCACATAAATTTTTTAAACCATCCTGTTCATCAGTTCTAAAAAGAACTGATAGTACTGATAGAACTGATAGAACACAATAGTATTCCATCAGAATCATATATCATGACCCCTTTAGCCATTTTCCAACTGATGGTCATCCCTTGAATTTCCAATTCTTTGCCACCACAGAGTTGATATATGTGTATATGTATTTGTACTACGGGTCCTTTTCCTTTGATCTTTTTTGGGACGTAGATTTAGTAGCAGTATTTTTGGATCAAATAATATTCAGTTTTATAGTTCTTTGAGTATACTTCCAAATTGCTCTACAGAATGGTTGGACCAGTTCACAACTCCAAAAATGCATCAGTGTCTCTATTTTTCCATGTCCCCTCCAACATTTGTTATTTTCCTTTTCTATTTTCTTATGACTATAGATAGTTTTTATTTCTTCATCTGAAAACTACCTGTTCATATTCTCAGACCATGTATCATTTGGGGAATGGTTCTTATTTTATAAATTTTACTCATTTCCCTATATATTTGAGAAATGAGACTTTTATCAGAGAAACCTGCTATAAAAATTCCACATCACCACCACCTCCCATTTCCTGCCTTTCTTCTAATTTTGGCAGCATTGATTTTGTTTGTGCAAAACCTTTTTTATTTCATATAATCAGGATTATCCACTTTACCCTCTATGATTCTCTGTGCCTCTTGTTTGGTCATAAACTCTTTCTTTTTCTTTTTTTTTTATTTAAGCAATTGGGGTTAAGTAACTTGCTCAAGGTTACACGGCTAGTCATTATTTATGTGTGGGTGCTCATTTTCTGAGGCCGGATTTGATCTTGGGTCATCCCAACTCCGAGGCCGGCACTCTTACTCACTGCGCCACCTAGCCGCCCCTTTTAGGGCAATTGGGGTTAAGTAACTTGCCCAAGGTCACATGGCTAGGTTTTTGTTTGTGTGGGTTAAGTGTCTGAGGCCGGATCCGAACTCAGGTCCTTCTGACTCCAGGGCCGGCGCTCTACTCACTGCGCCACCTAGCCGCCCCCATAAACTCTTTCTTTATCCATAGACCTGACAGGTAGTTTTTTCCATCCCCCTTTAATTTATTACATCATCATTTATATTTAATTCATACATCATTTTGACTTTATCTTGACATACAATATGGAATACTGGTCTATGCATATTTTCTGCCAGATTGTTTTCCTGTTTTCCCAGAAATTTTTGTCAAATAGTGAATTCTTGTGCAAAATCTTAGATCTTTGGGTTTATCAAAATCTAGATTACTATGGTTGTTTACTACCATATATTGTATACCTAATCTAGTCTAGGATCCATCCATTCTATTTCTTATCCATTACCTCATTTTTTATGATTAGTATTTTATAGTACAGTTTTGAAATCTGCTACTGCTAAGGCTGCCTTCACATTCACTTTTTCCCCCATTGATTCCCTTGATATTCTTGACCTTTTGTTTTTCCAGATGAACTTAAGTATTAGTTTTTCTAGATCTATAAAATAATACTTTGGTAGTGTGATTGACATGGCACTGAATAAGTAAATTAATTTAAATGGAGTCATCATTATTATCACATTAGTTCGGCCTCCTCATGAGCAGGTAATATTTCTCTAATTGTTAAGACCTGTCTTTATTTGTACAAAAAGTATTTTCTAATTGTGGTCATATAATCCCTGTGTGTATCCTGGCAAGCAGACTCCCAGATATTTTCTATTATCTGTAGTTATTTTAAACAGAATTTTTCTTTCTATTTCTTTCTGCTGGGCTTTGTGGATAATAGATAGAAAAGTGGATAATTTATGTGACTTTATCTTGAATCCTGCCAATTTAGGCTTGATGTGAAGAAAACACTTCCTGACAATTCAAACTATCCAAGAGTAGAGGACACTGTCCAGGGCAGATTTCCCCCCCCCCCCCCCAAGAGATCTTCAAGTGAAACTTATGACCATTGTTTAGGGATATTTTAGCGGAGTGCTACTACAATCCCTTCGAAATTTGAACATCTATTAATCTGTAATTTCAGTTGTTTGGAGATGCCAGATTAAGTAACTTCCCTGTTTGGAGGGTGGATTAGATCAGTAGTTCTAAAAGTATTCCAGGGATTCCTAGGGATCCCTGAATCTATTTCAGGCAAACCACAAAAATCAAAACTATTTTCATGATAATACTAATATGTTCTAATTTATGATACAGTAAATAACAATAGCTATAACTCACATATACAAACGCTCTTGGGTGGGAAGAGATCTCAGTGTATAAATGGGTCTGGAGACCAAAAAGTTTAAAAATTGCTAGATTAAATGATACTTAAGCCCTAGTGATTCTAATGATGATTTTCCCTGCTAAAGCTGCTTGTGAAGGCCATAGATGATCCTTACTTTCCTCTTAAGTGACTTATTTTTAAAATTTTTTTTCTTTTTGGAGGGCAATTGGGGTTGAGTGACTTGCCCAAGGTCACACAGCTAGTTTTTGTGGTAAGTGTCTAAGGTCGGATTTGAACTCAGGTCCTCCTGACTCCAGGGAGGGTGCTCTATTCACTGCGCCAACTAGCTACCCCTTAAGTGACTTCTCTAGTCTTAGTCTGCAGTGATTTTCACAGTTCTGATTTGTTTCTTTGGAAATGTCTCTATATCAAAAGAAAAACTCTCTAAGCCCTATAGCTAGAAAATAAGTGAATAGTGAACTAAGCAATACTCAAAGTTCAAATTGCAATTTTAATGGGCTGGACATCTTTAAAGACATTTCCTCTGATTCCCTTAGACCACCAAATATTCCCTTAGGCCACTATCCTCTCTGTCAAGGCTTCATGTCTCCAGCCCTCTATTCTAACCCAGAAGTTTATCGGTCTGTTTTTTCATTTCCCATCCCTACCTTAATACAGTCTTCTCCCTTATGTGTGTTTTTTTGCCCTGGTTTATTTTTGATTATGCTACCAGGATTGGATGGAGGCTTAATAACAAAACAAAAATCTGCCTGTGAAAGCTACCCCAAGGAGAGCTCATTAAAGAGGAAAAGAGCAGTGCTGCGATTTACTTCCTCTTTCATTGCCTTGTCTAGGCAAAAAGTGAAAGTCCTCAGAACCAGATTCAGCTCATTAATGAAACGGACAGGTTTTTTTGGTCAGAGGTTGTAATAGGGAAGGATGTTATTTATCCTGGAATCATCCTGGGATAAATATCTCTCCTGTCAGCCTATGACTGCTATATATTTCATTCCCAGGAACAAAAGTTCTGAATAAAATATTCCTTTCTCTAGGTCAAACCTGGTACTTTCCAGGGAACTGGGTAACCACATCTTATCAAGGTTATAGAGGCAAAGGAGGATCTTAATAATGAGTTAACTAAATGCCATGAAGCCGCTTTATAATGCCAGTTTTGGGGACACTGTACTCACACCTTACAGGTTAACCACAGGGCACCTACCAGATCATTGCTTTACATAACAGTTCTGACTGGGCAAACTGCCTAGGATATCAGTGTTATAACATATTTTTAGCTATCTGAAATAGCATTCTACTCTCTTTTAGATGAAATAAGAGACAAGGATTAAAATGATTGCAACTTCCTGGCCATAAAAATTTAGAAATTAGTTACTCATCATGCTAAGGAATTTGCTTTGGAGAAAGTGTTATTGATATAGGGCCTAAAATTTTTAAAAAATATTTTGATAGCTGTAATTAAATTTAATTGATTTCCTCCTTTGTAAATTCTATGTATTTTATTTTATGCATATAAAACATTATTCATTAAAGGGGTTCATAGGTTTCACCAGACCACCAAAAGGGGTCTATGACACACAAAAAGGTCAAGAATTCCCATCTTAGAGAATTAAAAGAACAAAATTAGACAATCTAACTTTCTAGCATGGTTTAAGTGTCTCTAGTCCTATCCAATGGCAGGAGATTCTCTAAGTGACTTGTTAAATTCCCTTCCAGCATTAGGAATACATGATTTGGACCTGTAGCCTGAGTGATTCAGAGGACACTGTGAGATGCCTAATAGGCTTTCAAGAAATATATTCTACTTAAATTTCTCTACATTTTTGAAAAGAGTCAAGCTCTTCCCCAAAAGGAGGAAACTGGCTTCTTTGAGGAGGAAGTAGGTGTTTTGAGGAAAAAGGAGCTGAACTCCAAGAAATACTAATATATTGTATAACTGAGAGATCATCCAGGAAGGATCAAAAGAAGAAATAAGGGGGGTGGGTGGTGCGTACTTCCTCAGGGGGAGTATTCAGGTGGCCATTTGTTGATTCAAAACCAACAACAGGGAGATCTGCTGTGTTCCTGTGGCTGCACATAGTATAAATCAGAGGCCAAAACAAGTGATATTGTCATTGGATTATACTATATGCCACCTGGGCAGAAAAAAAAAATTAAATGAGGACTATGAGAAACTGGTTCAAAGCTTAGTGTGAAGATGGAATATTTTAGTGATAGGGGACTTTAACTATCTAGACTTCTTCCAGAGCTCTCTCACTCTGACATCAGCAATAAAGCTAATATTTTCTCCGCTTGCCATAATAATAATTACATTCTTTAAAACATGGAGTAAACAACAAAGGGAATGGCTATTTTGAACCTGATCTCTACTAAAAAGGAGGAACATTTCTGGGGGTGGAAATGAAGGTAACTTTGACAGAATCAACCACTCCATCTTGTCATAGAGAAAAAGGAAAATATGGTATGTACCCTAGATTTTATGAGACCAGATTACAAAGAGTTCAGAAAATAAAAAGGTATATAGGACCACATGGACTAAAATTGTACAGGGGCAGATCAGCTTATGACAGGTAGGAGGATTCCAGAAACCAAATTACAAAGATACAGACAGAAATAACTCTGATGAGGAAGAAAGGAATCAATTGTCTAAGAAGTTTGATGTAGATGGGTAAAGGAAAATTATAGTTTTTGAAGCGTCTTTGTAAATACAAGTACACTACACTATTGATGGAGAGCTGTGAATTACTCCATCTAATATGGAAATCTCTTTAGAGATATGTCTCCAAAGTCACAAAACTGTGCATAGCCATTGCCTTAGAGGTACCTCCATAAGCTTATCCCTAAAAAAGACAAAAAGCACCAATATGTGCAAAAATATTCATAGTAGCTCTTTTCATAGTTCCAAAAATACTGAAAACTAAGAGAAGGCCTATCTATTGAGAAATAGCGAAATATATTAACAAATATAGTATGATAATACAACGCAATATTAGGCAGCTAAGTGGCACAGTGGATAGTGTGCTAGGTCTGGTGTCAAGAAGACCTAAATTCAAACCTAGTTTCAGATATTTCTTAGCTGTGTAACCCCAGGCAAGACACTTAAACTACACCTGCCTCAGTTTCTTCAACAGTAGGGATAACAACATTGTCATGAAGTCAAAACAAAACAAAACAGTCCTCGAGACATAGAGGAGGCATTGCTAGACAGCAGGTTATCTGAAAACTGAGGGGCTTTAGTAATCTGCAAGTTCATTATGTTTACAATGTGATGTGATAGCCAAGAAAGCACATGCAATCTTAGATTTCATTAAAAGAAACTCAGCATCCAGTACTAGGAAGATGATAGCTCCAACTATGCTTTTTTCTTGGTGGACCACACCTCAAGGCTTGGGTTCCAGGAAGTTGGAGGCCTTGAGATTAGGCCTTTCAAGGCTCTGGTGAAAGAATGGGAACAAGAGAGTCATGTGATATTTGCTTTTTTTTCTTGGCACCAGAAGAAAGACTGATAAGCACTAGGTAGGAATTGCAGAGGTACAGAATTGCCTTCATGTATATATATTTTTTCTTAACAAGAATGGGCTACTCCAGAAAATAGTCATGGGGAGGTCCTTCTCACTGGAGGTCTTCAAGAAAAGACTGGATGATCACCTGTCAGTATGTTTGTAGAGATGATTTTGGTTGAAGTATAGGTTGGACAGGATGATATTTGAGACCACTCCCAACGCAGTCTCATTTCGTAATTTGTTTCTTTCCCACTAGAGGGCACCACCAGACCAGCAAAGAGAAATCCAATATCCCTCAAACCTGGAAACAGCTTTCTTTGTGAGGTTGTAGGGTTCTCTCTTCTTTGGCATATGGGGGTAAAAGGCAATTTATCACAGTATGGAAGGCAGTGTAGTTGTGCTGTGAGAGCAGGGAGGTAGGTAGCTGCTGTTGCTGCTTCTAGTAGCTTTAACCGGGGCATGAGCTCCTCTCCTAATTTGAGGCTGCCTATAAGCAATTTAAAATAGCCAAAATAGGAGTCCTCTGGGCTTGAGTTACTTAAATTACCCTGATAATGTGACTGTAGAGGTGAGTGTGATGACAGGAGGGAAAGCAAGGTGGCCAGGCTATAACTCCTTATGGCAGAAAAGTGTAGCCCTGGGGACTGTGGTTGACTAAGTGACCTCCCTGTGTTGTGTGTGTGTCACTGGAGTGTGTGTGGCCTGGAGTCATAGGTGAAAATGTTACAAGGTTACCAGTGGCTTCACACTTTACAAAACCTTCTGATCACTTCCTATTTTCTTGGGGGACGGCATAGGACCCCAGAAGTTAGTAGTCATAGGGCCTAATTTGAGGCAGGAATTTGAATATGAAGAGTTTCTGATCAATATTAGCAGAGTGTAAATAGAATGGAGAAAGGTGATAGTGGTAGGTGTTACCTACCACCCAGGGAAGGCACTTTAACTTTGATAATGATGATAAAACAACAATAATCACCAAGTTCCTCTTTTAAATGAGTTAACTCTATTGACCATAATTCAAGTAAAATACTTTAAGCCAATGAATGATCTGCTAATAGTTACAAGAATTCTCAGGACTGAAAGAAATGGAAGTTTTGGCTGCTGATGGAGTAGGAGAAGAGGGAAGGTTTAATTTATGGCACAGAACACTGCTAAGGGTAGCTCTGGGTGGAGGCTTGAACCTACCAGAAGGCAGTAGGAGGGGCTGGGTATCTTTGGGGCTGCTTCCTGAAGTAATTTTCCTCAATGCCTGTTATTGAGAATCCAAACTGAGATGAAGTGACCCTTTGTCTCAGGCTGTTGCAGACAGTGAGGAGTCAGACTATTAGCCTATAGGGAAGTGGTTGTTATTTGTCCTTCACTTTCAAAGAGGACCATGACATCAGGAAGGTGATGCCATGACTTGCAGGTGAATTGGATTTAAATGAGGAAGGGCTGTGCAAAGTCACCAGCCTCACTTTCTCCTCTGGAGCCTGATATCTGGGCCCAGTGGCAAGATAGAAATCAGGATGACTGGAGATAACTCCAGGATGACCTTGCAACTGTTTCTGTTTTGGCTGAGTTGATTGTTTGTTGTTGTTGACTAGGTAAAAGAGGCCCCTTTTGCCTTATTTCTTACCTAGCCTTAATCATTGAATGGGTGTTGCCTCAGTCAAACTGAGACCTGGGAAAGACCTATAAGGAGGACCTATGTAAGAGATGGCTCAGAAGGGTAAATGGAAGGTTAATGAAAATAAACTTCCCTCACTTATGGTCAGCAAGCTTACTCAAAAATCATAGTTGCAACAACCCTCTCTATGCTGAAAGTCATTTTCCTTTTTAGGTTGCCAATACCTGCTTTGGGATCCTGGGGACAACTGTAAGGGTTATGGGATTTAAAGATCTTCCATGCCCCATTGGACTTGCTGACATAGCAGGAAGGGGCGGGGCAAGAGGAAAAAAAAAAAGCTAGAGTTCTGGTGGGGACTGTTGGTGGCCACGGCAACAGTAGCAGCAGTAATGGCTGAGGTAGAGGTGGAGGCGCAAACACCTTTTTGAGCCAGCCAGATTTCTGCTAAGGACTCTTGTTGGGGACTGCCAGGGACTGGAACTGTGGGGGGCCGGAGCTGTTGTGAGCACGCTTCCTGGACGCTGAGCAGTTGCTGTGAGTGGGGAGAGAAGGACCTTTGCCTGAGGTAGCCTGTTCTGTTTTGAAGGCTTAAGAATGTGGTTGGTTACTACATTAACTACTTGTGCCAATTTCATAACTACTCTGATGGTTTTGACTTTCTGGTTTTGGGACTCAGTTATTTGCTATTTTAATAAATGTTCTGGCTTTATTCCCCATATAGAGAGCCTGATATATTTTGTGATTAATAACCACATAAGCCTATTTATAATCGCCATAGGCATAGTGAATATTGCATTGTTAATACAACAACTCAAGTTAACTACACACAAAAAAGTATCATTCTTACTATTTAGCTGAGTCCGAGAGCTGGTATTCTCTTCTTCGATCATAACACTCTTGAATTCCAGGGTCCTCCCAGAGCTTTTTGATTGCTTCCACTTGTTTCCTGGGCAACATGGACACTTTGTCCACTTCCACTTCTCTAATCATCTGGGCATTTTCCTAATCAAAAGGGGAAAAAATCATTAAAGGGGAGAAATCCAACTCAGAGATGCTCTGGTATGACCTATGGCAGCAGAGCCATCTTTGTAGAAGTCATAGAGGAACGTTGTACAGGGGAAAGAGTGCTTGGTTTAGAGTCAAAGGACCTGTGTCCAAATTCCATTCCCCACCCCCATTATTCATTAGCTGTGTGACCCTGATGGAGGTGACATCACCATTCTGGATCTCAGTTTCCTTATCTAAAATGAAGAAACAGACTGGGTGATCTCAAAGTTCCCTTGAAACTTCAAATCTTGAAGTCTAGGAGAGCTCAGCTAGGCGATGATAAGCAATCCTTGAGTAGGGGAAACATGTTCTTCCTTGAAGTTGTTGATAATTAAGACACAAGACAAGCTGGCTTAGTATCAAGCAGAGAGGAGGGGACTACCCTCGGCTGCCCAGTGAGATAGTCACACATTAACCCTACCAGTCATCTTCAGTTCCTGGGAGTGTGTTAATATCAATTAACACCTTCTTCTATGAAAATATGACATGCCCACACATACAAGAGAAGAGGGAAGAACAAGAAAGAATGGCACCCTGACATCACCATCCTTCTCCCTTCTAGCAACTCACCTTCCTACCCCCTAGGGTAGTATGAATCTGAATATCATATCTTAGGATAAAGTGAGGCATGTGTATATACATTATACTCAGTTGGTGTTTTCATCAGCTCCTATGAGTTTAATTACTATCTAGATCTATGCAGGTGGCTCCTATATCTCTAGATCCAGTCTTTGTCTTTCATCTGAGCTCCAGTTCCATATCACCAACTGCCAACTGGACATTCCAAACTGGACTCCCATACACAGAGCAGACATTCTCAAACTCAACATGTCCAAAACAGAACTCTTGCCCCTGCCACCCCAAACCTACCTAATCATGAGGATCACTATCCTTCCAGGCTTACAGTCTTGTATCACTATACGCAACTCCTCCCTCACTCTGCCTTCTTTCCTTCAATGCAGGGGTAACCATGTCACTCCCCTAGTCAATAAGCCTTTCTGTTGCTTTTTAGATAAAATACATACTCTTTGACTTTACTTTCAAATTCCCTTCATAATCTGACCCCAACTTTTTTTTTCAACTTGATTATATATTACTACTCTTTCTCTATGGTTGAGCTAAACAGTGGAGAGAATTCCAAGTCTGGTGTCAGGAAGACCTGAGTTCAAATCTGGATTCAGACACTAGCTGTGTGGGGAAGATATTTAACTTCAGTGTGCCTTAGTTTCCTTAACTGTATGATGAGGCTAACAACAGCATATACCTCTCATGGCTGTTGTGAGGATTAAATGAGATAATGATTGTAAAGCACTTAGTGCAGTGTCTGGCACATCATAAGTGCTGTAAAAATGATAGATATTATTGTTATTTTTTTGTTTTTTTTTGCTTTTATTAAACAAATGCTTTATTAACTTCTGTTTTACATCATTCATTTCCACCAGATTTTGAGTTACAATCATTTTCCCCCCGTTATTCCCCTACCCAACCTCCCAGAATAGCAGTCCCACAAGATATAGCTTCCTCCAATCTGCTCTCTCCCATACCTTCTCCCATACCCCCTTCGACTTTTCCATTAGAGGAAGGTGAATCTTTGTGTCCCAATGCCTGCACATCTTATCTCCCAATTATAAGCAAAAGAGTATTAATAATAGTATTTATATATATTTGAAATATTTAATGTTAAGACCTCGACTTTCAGATCCATTTCCTTCTTCCCTTGTCACCCATTCCCTCTGGGGAGATAAGTAATTCAGTATATGTTGTACATACATGTCTAGCTATGCAAAACATTATCATAGTAGAAATATTGTACAAGGCTGCTTACAATTCCCTCCCACTCATCCCACCCCCCACCTGGTCCATTCCCCACATGATCCTGTCCCTCTTCTATAGTGGGTACTTCCAACCACCCCTCCCCCCAAGGATGCCCTCCCATCCATCTTCCCTCCTCTCATCCCCCTTCCCCCTATTCTGCTGCAGGTTGAGATATCCCATTTAGCATGTATGTCATTCTCTCCCTGAACCAAATTCAATGAGAATGTGGTTTTGCCTTTTTGCCTTCCTATTCTCCCCCTCCCTTGCAACCACTTCCCCTTGTTTCTTCTACATGAGATAGTTAACCCTACCCTGTCTCTCCCCATCTCCTCTTGCCACTTTTCTCTCTCACCTCATAATTTCACCCCTTGAGTATCCTCCCTTCCCAACAAATTCAACCTATGCCCTCTATCCATATATAACTGTAACCATATATATACACATTCACATATGTATTCATATGACCACACACCTTCTTCCATTATTTTCACAGTGAGAAAGATTTCACCAGTCACAATTATTGTTTTTCCATATAGGAATGTAAATAGTTCAACTTTGATAAGTTCCTTTTGATTTCTTTTCCCTGATTACCTTCTCAGGCATCTCTTCCTTCTTGTGTCTGGATGTCAAATTTTCTATTCAATTCTGGTTTTTTCCTCAAGAATGCTTGAAAGTCCTCTATTCCACTGAATGACCGTATTTTCCCCTGAAACAAAATACTCAGTTTTGCTGGGTAGGTGACCCTTGGGTTCATTCCCAGTTCTTTTGCCCTCTGGAATATCATATTCCATGCCCTTCGATCCCTCAGTGTAGAAGCTGCCAGGTCCTGGGCTATTCTGATTGTGTTTCCACAATATTGAAATTGTTTCTTCCTGGCTGCTTGTAGTATTTTCTCCTTGATCTGGGGATTCTGGAACCTGGCTATAATATTCCTGGGAGTTTTCTTTTTGGGATCTTTTTCAGGAGGTGATCGGTGGATTCTTTCAACCTCTATTTTGCCCTCTGGATCTAAAACATCAGGGCAATTTTCCTTGAGAATTTCTTGAAGGGTGATTTCTAGGTTCTTTCTTTGATCATGGCTTTCAGGTAGTCCAATAATTTTTAAATTGTCTCTCCTGGATCTATTTTCCAGGTCAGTGGTCTTTCCCATGAGATATTTCACATTGCCTTCTAATCTTTCATTTGTTTGGATCTGCTTAACAGCATCTTGATTTCTCATAACGTCATTAGCTTCCATTTGCTCCAGTCTCACTCTGAAGGAATGAATCTCCTCAGTGAACTTTTGAGATTCTTTTTCCATCTGGCAAATTTGGTTTTTTAAGGCATTCTTCTCCTCATTGCCCTTTTGGGCCTCCTTTGCCATTTGAGTTAGTCTATTTTTTAAGGTGTTGTTTTCCTCAGTCAGGCTGTTGACCCTCATTTCATACTTTTCCTGCATCCTTCTCATTTCTCTTTCCAATTTTTCCTCCACTTCTCTTACTTGATTTTTAAAGTCCTTCTTAAGGTCCTCCATGGCCTGCAACCTGCTCATGTTTTCCCCTGGGGCTTTTGGAGCAGGACTTCTGACCTCACAGTCCTTTTCCTGCTCTATGCTCCCATAATAGGAGTCTAGGGTTGCATTTTTCTGTTTCCTTTGCCTTGGCATGTTGCCACTTAATTGTTTGACTTTTGGGCTTGTTGCCACACTATGCCTTTAAGGCCAAATAGAGGAATTTTCGTCCCGAACGTGTGGGGGGGCAACTTCCGTTTCTGGAAGCTGGAAACCCACCCACAACTTCCACCCTAGATCACAATCCAGATCCAGGGAGGTTAAAGCAAGAGTGATTACCCCCCAAGACTGATCGCTGGATCTCCCTACGATTCTGCAGGCCAGGAGCTGGAGCTGCCTCTGAAAACTACAAAATGGCGTGTCTCCTCAGTGGCTTCTAGCCCCCAGGGGAGGGAGCTGACGCATTCCCCAAATACAGGTCCCAAAGTCCATAGGACACTAACCTCTTACTTTGTCCTAGGCATGTCTATGTTGATAATTCTGGAGTCGCCATAGCTACTGGTGTTCTGGGGTTCCTCCAGCAGGCTGTTGGCCCTGGGGCTAAAACCTCGGCTCACAGATACCTCAGCTCTGGCTCGGCTCGGCTTCCCGCTCTGCGTGCTGCGCGCTGCTGGCTCCCAGACCACTGCACTGGTCCTTCCTGCAGGGCTGCTGGGCTGTCCTCAGTGGGAGGTTAGCTTCTCTGTGTCGTTCTGTGGGTGCTGGGGCTCCAGAAGTTGTTCAGAGTCCCCTTTTACATAGTTTGGGGGGAATCTGGGGGCAGAGAGGCTTGGATGAGCTGTTTCTACTCCGCCATCTTGGCTCCGCCCCCGATTCCTAGATATTATTATTATATGAAATAATATTCATGAAGTACTTAACACAGTGCCTGGGACACAGTAGTTGCTCTAGAAATCTTCCTTCCTTCCTCTTCTCACACCTGGCTCTCAATCGCCTGGCTCGATGACTTTGTACTGGTTAACTCTCCATTTACTTCCTCTTCACCTCTGTCTTATTTCCTTCAAGACTCAGATCAAGTAGGATGTTCTAGGTGAGATCTCTCCCCTCTACCCCCCTTCCCCACCCCAGTTTCTAGTGCTCTTTCCCCAAATCACCTTTTTGAATTTTTTTCCACATATATATTCTTAATTAATTAAACAAATGCTTTATTAACTTCTGGTTTACATCATTCATTTCCACCAGATTATGAGTTACATTTCCCCCCATTTTTTCCCTACCCACCACCCCAGAATAGCAGTCCTACTAGATATCCCCTCATCCAATCACACATATATATTCTTACTTACATGTGAACTAATTCATCTGATAGAATGTAAGTTCTCTGTGGTCAGGGGCTATTTGACTTTTATCCCCAGAGCCCAGCCCAGCAATTATAACATAGTAGAACTTCCTATAGGAGATTCATCAGTCTATGTATACATTCATATATGTCTGTATGATGACTAGATGATAAAGAAGACTCTTGTCTGGCTCTTTCAAGAAAACACCACAGCGGGACAGCTAGGTGGTACAATGAATAGAAAGCACCTGCCCTGGAGTCAGGAAGACCTGAGTTCAAATCCGGCCTCAGACACTTAACATGAAACTAGCTGTGTGACCTTGGGCAAGTCACTTAACCCCAATTGCCCTACTTTGCCACCTCCAAAAAAGCAAAAAGGAAAATCTAAAACAACAACAACAAAAACAACAACAACAACATAGCTCTAGAATCCTATTAATATATAGTAAGTAGGAAAAAGGAGAAAAGATCTTCATTTCTATAGAATCTGATAGATGATAATAATAGCTGACATTTATACATGAGCTTAAGGTTTATAAAGCACATTATAGACAGTTTCTCACTTGATTCTCAGTCACTACCTGAGGTACAAATATTATTATTATTACGAGAAGTTAAGTGATTTACCAAAGGTCTATGCTACAGTCAATCTGACCTGTGTCCTACATTCCATCTCCTGTTCCCATCACTTTGTATCATCTATTTCCCAGACCTTCCCAGAAAGGTCTTCCTCTCCCTCCTCACCAAATTCTCTAGTTCCCTTCAAGGTTCATTTGAACTAATTGTTCTTATAAGAAACCTTTCTTGATTCCCTCAATTATTAGTTCCCTTAAACTCCCATCATTTTCTATTTTGTACATCTCCTATATCTAGTTATCCCTAGCAGGCACTCAAGCTTTTTGAGAGCGGGAGCTGTCTCACCAACACCCAGCCCTGTTTCTGACACATAGTAATCACCTAATAAATGTTTGTCAATTGATTGGCTGGGGATAAGCAATTAAAAGAAGCCCAGCTGGGACCTGAACCCAGTCTCTTGATTCTAAGCCTGTTCATGCTAATGCTTTTTATACAGAAGGTTCAGCAGGACTTTAGCCAGGTATGCCTCTCTGACTTTACTAAAGTGGAGATTTGAAGAGAGATCCCAGAGCTAACAAGGTGAAGTGAATACCATCCATAATATGAATGGAAGAAGGCTGCAATTTTGAGGAAAGTACATTCATATCTTGGAGAGGCAGGCAGGATCTGAGCCAGAAATAGATTCTGACCAAGTGATCTCTTCTAAGTGGGGCAAAAATAGTTTGTTTCTACAACCTAGATGCATTTGTAGAATTTATTCTTGTTCCACCTATAATAAAGTAGTTTTGGCCCCACTATGGAAGACTGGCCCAAGAAGAGTATGAAGCTATTTGGAAAGTACTAGGGGGAAAGCTGCAGGGCTGTGAGGTGGTACAGTGGACAGACAGAGTATTGGCCCTGGAATCAAGAAGACCTGAGTTCAAATCTGGCCTCAGACACTGTGTGACCCGGGGCAAGTCACTTAACCCTGTTTGCCTTAGTTTCCTCATCTGTAAAATGAACTGGAAAACCACTTCAGTATCTTTGCCAAGAAAATTCCAAATGGGGTCACAGAGAGCCAGAAACAACTGAAAATCTCAACAACAAAAACCCAGGAGAAAATAAGAGAGGCTCTCACAAAGTGGGGACATTATGTACCGTGCTACAGTTGGGTGGATTTTTTTTTTTGAGGAAATGGAAGAAGGTGGGAATTCGATTACTACTTGCAGTTCTGTGTTTGCAAATTACAGAGGGCAAATAATAGCATACTTCTGTATGAACACAGAGGCAGCTAGCTGACACAGTAGATAGAATGCTGGGTCCGGAATCAGGAAGACTCATCTTCCTGAGTTCAAATGTGGCCTCAGACACTTCCTGCTGTGTGACCCTGGGCAAGTCACTTAACCTTGTTTGCCTTGGTTTCATCATCTGTAAAATGAATTGGAGAAGGAAATGGCAAATCACTCCAGTAACTTTGCCAAGAAAATCCCAAATGGGGTCACGAAGAGTAGGACACAATTGAAACAACTGAACAAAAACAAGTATGAACACTAAGAGGTAAATGTTTTGATGGACATGCTTAGGTTTCACTACTTAAGACCCTTTAAGAGCTAGGTCACCAATACAAATTTCAACAGCCGTAATACGAGGATAAGAAGAATACCTCCCTCAAAGGATTGCTGTGATGATGAAAAGAGACTATTTGTAAAGCATTTAGTGTAGTGCTAGACACAAAGTCGGTGCGACATAAATGCCAGATCTGATTGTTAGAAAATGCTGAAGACATTGCATATTCCAAGCCTGATTTAGAGGACATCACAAAGTTACAAGGAATACTTTCAACCTAACATTTTAGGACTAAAAAGGACTTTAAGAAGCCATCTCAGTTCAATATGTCATATAATCTATTTTTTTGTAAAGATGGAGGGTTTTTTTTTTTAAGCAATTGGGGTTAAGTAACTTGCTCAAGGTTACACCTTGCTAGTCATTATTTATGTGTGGGTGCTCATTTTCTGAGGCCGGATTCGATCTCGGGTCATCCCAACTCCGAGGCCGGCACTCTTACTGCACCACCTAGCCGCCCCTAAAGATGGAAGTTTTAAAAAGCCTTGGCTACTTTGTGCTTCTCCATTCTCATGGGTCTTTCTCCCAACTAAAAAAATGTTTCAATGTTTTCCTAATTTCATTCATTCATTATTCATTCAACAAACATGTCTAAGTCATTTACTCTTTTTTAAAAAATAAATTTACTGATTTATTTTTAGTTTTCAACATTCATTTCTACAAGATTTTGAGTTACAAATTTTCTCCCTGTCTTTCCCCTCCCCCCACCCCAACATAGCAAGCATACTGAATACCCCTTCCCCTAATCTATTATCTCTTATGTCCTCCCCTAGCCCCCCTTACTTTTATGTAGGGCAAGATGGATTTCTATACCCCATTGCCTGTATATCTTACTTCCTGGTTGCATGTGAAAAACAATTTTTAACTTTTTAAGTCATTTACTCTTGGTAAAACTCTTATATGCCCTGTAGGGATATGAAGATAAATAAAATGCAGATTCTGCCACCAAAGAAATTACAGTCTAGTAGGGAGTAGGAGAAATGGTCATATACAGAAAGCACGCCAAGAATTTAGCTTATGTACATACAAACAAAAACAGTAAGAAATGACAGTAGGAAGAAACCTCTTACAATTTGGGGAATGGGGGTGGGAGACATGAAAATTGGGAAGGAGTTCTTAGAGAAGGTGATCTGAACTAGGCCTTGAAGAATAAGAGGGCTTTTAGGCAGTATAGCTAAGAGAAGGAAGATGGCGAGAATATTCTAGACACAGAAAAGCCCAAGATATTTTAAGTAGTGAGATAGAGACAGGGTGATGGGCAACCCAATCTGGCTTGTAATTTCTTTGGTGGAAGAATCTGCATTTCATTCATCTTTGTATCCCTATAGGGAATACAAGAGCTTTACCAAGAGTAAATGAGTTAGATATGTTTGTTGAATGAAATTAGGAAAGTGTCAAAACCCTTTTTTTAACATACAACATTAAGTATTGTGAAGCAAGACTGGTAAATTAAGCTGTTTAAAGATGAGTAGTTTTATTGGTTGTCTCTCTCTTTCTAACTTTCCTCCCACATGGGAGTGGAGGTAGAAGGAAACGTTGAAATTGCCTAATGCTTTTTTTTTTTTAATCAAAAGAAAAAAAATCACAAGAAAGTAAACAGTGAGAGAGCACAAGAGGTTCTGATGCTTGATCAGCCTTTCAAATGCTGAGCTAATATTTGGTTCTTCTTTCATTTCTCAAAAGTCACTATTTTCTTTGTCCTGGTTTATTTGGACAAGGGTTGAAAGCAGATGTTTTGAAGCTGTGTTACCCCTCAGAAATATCCATGATTCTACTGGATGAGGTCACTTTTTTTCTATCAGAGAGAGAGAGAGAGAGAGAGAGAGACAGACAGACAGACAGCAGACAAAGAGAGGGTGTGAGGGAGAGAGAGAGAGACTGAGAGAGTGTTTCTGTGCATGGCTGCTTGGGTAACACTTCTTTTAGTGCCATATGAATACTTAGCATTACTTGGCCTTCCTCACTGGGCTTGTAAGGCAAGCTGCCTGAACAAATCACAATCCACTAGGTGGAGCCAAGCATCAGGTTAATACCACAGACCAGTTTTCCAAATTAATTTGACCATAGAATATTTTGGGGCTTATCTCTTAATCAGAGCCTTAGTTTTGGGGGTTTTTTGGTGGAGTGTCTAGGAAATACTAGGACGATGGAAGGGTTTGAGGAAATATTGGGAACAAACTTAAACACTTTTTGTGTGGAAGATAATGCTTGTATTTTTTGTTTTGTACCTATTTTCACATTTAATATTGTAAAGGGAAAATATCACTAGCAAAGGAATGTTGTCACGGGACCCCACCCACATTTCACTTAACCTAAGTTTTGAGGAAATACAGACTGCCTCCTAGCAAGGGTTAAATAGTATCCAAAGAGAGAAGTTATTTCACACCTGACATGAGTTTTTATATACAGAATTAGAGAGTAAGGAGGGTTTTAGTCTAGGGGTGGAGAAGCTTCAGCCTCACAAGTGGCCCTCTAGGCCCTCAAGTGCAGCCCTTTGACTTAATCCAAACTTCACAGAATAAATCCCCTTAATAACTGGATTTGTTCTGTAAAACTTGGATTCAGTCAAAAGACTGCATACCCAAGGACCTAGAAGGCCACATGTGGCCTCAAGGCCACAGGTTCCCCACCCCTGGAACTTGTTAAAAATTATTTTTTGCTTATTCATTTTTCAGTTATGTCTAACTCTCTGTGACCCCATTTGGGCAAAGATACTCAGAGTGGTTTGCCATTTCCTTCTCCAGCTCATTTTACAGATGAAGAAACTGAGGCAAACAAGGTTAAGTGACTTACCCAGGGTCACACAGCTAGTAAATGTCTGAGGCTGGACTAGAAAGATGAGTCTTTCTGACTCCAGGCACAGTGCTCTATCCACTGCACCACCTAGTTGCCAAAGATTTTAATGTAATTAAAATTCATATAACTTGTGAGAATCATCTATTACTAAACCCTTACAATAGCAATGGCTTCATCTTCTAGTAGACCAAATCCAGATATATGGTGATAGTCAATATATATGAAGAAACAAAGACTAAAGAATCAAAATTGGAATCAGTACCATTCAATTTCCAAGGGGGTTGATTGGCCAGGTTGGAATGCTCATACCTCAAAGTAACGGTTGAAAATACACCTTCTCACACCAGCAATATCTTTCTCTCCCCTCCCCCAACTTTTGTTATCTTCTCTCAGAGAAAGGCAGAGACTCCCTTTCTTTTTGTTTCTATTTCTATTCCCAGCACTTAGAACAATGCCTGGTATTTAATGATTAATAAATGCTTTGTCTAGCACACGAGTATCCTGGTAGTTGATTTCTTTCTTTCTTTCTTTAAGGAAGAAGGCAAGGTAATTGGGGTTAAGTGACTTGCCCAAGGTCACACAGCTAGTAAGTATGTCAGGTATCTGACACTGGATTTGAACTCAGGTTCCCTGACTCCAGGACTGGTGCTCTATTCACTATGCCACCTACCTTCCCCTCTGTGGTTGATTTCTTAATGAAAATAACTAAGACAGACTAAACCGCAATGATGTCTGACTTCAGGTAAACTGATAGTAATTAGTGATGCTGTCTTTTAAACTTTTCTGACTTAGAATGTTTTAGAAAGAAAAGTATGGATTACTAGAAAGAAGCATGAGCTTGGACTTCAGGAGGCCTGGGACCAACTCCCAACTGGACCACTCATTTACTAGCCATGCTAGGTTGGCTGACTCAACCTTCCCTTCTAGAAAAGGTAGGACTGGAGAAGGTGATCTCTAATGCTCCTTCCTAGCCAGCATTCTCTAAATTTATAAAATCTCTTCACAGTCTGACCCGTGAAATGTAAATGAGAGTGACATTTGAAGAAGAATGAAAAACATTGTAAAGTTTCCTTGGGTTTCTTTATTCCTGCATTATAAAACATCACATTTCTTTTTTACTTCAAACGATGCAATTAATTTCAAGAATCAAACATGAGACTATAATATGGAGTTCAGAATTAGTGCAAAAATACTTTTTAAAAGTCCAATCTTTGAATAGAAACTTTACACACAAGAAACTGATTTTATGCCAGATGTTAACTGTATCACTGGGCATGACTTGGCTGCATTTATATTTATATAGTTCATATCATTTTTAGGAGATTTGTTAGATATATTCTGATTTGGCAGTATACTTTATCTCAGAAATTTTGGACTTTTGAAACACTCTCTATACAATGGTATTTCTGTGTCCATAGTACTGTTATTCCTACCTACTTAAAACAGTCTCTTCCCAATCTGGGGGAATAGGAAAAGGATTTTTAGCAGAAGGTGAGACTTGAGCTGAACCTTGAAACCAAGGGGCACAGGTAGAAGAGGGGCAGAGCATTTAAGGCAAAGGGAACAACCAGAGCAAAGGCAAGAAGAGAAACTGGAATGCCACTTGTGAAGTACAGCTGGAAGGCCAGATTTACTGGATTATGGAGTGTCCATGGTTCCAAACAGAAGAGGTGATATTTGATCCTGGAGGTAAAAAGAAGCCACTCACTTTAGGGGTCAGGAGGAAGGTCAGACCTACACCTTAGAAAATTTACTTTACCTGCTGAGTAGAAAATGCATGACAGTGGGAGGCATGTGAGGCAGGGAGACAATATTTGAACTAACTCGCAGGTTTTTTGTGAAGAAAATACTTTACAAACCCTGAAATGATATTGTAACTGTCAAACAGTTGATTTTTATTTAATTAATTGAAACACAGAAGGTGAATTATAAAGTTAAGGTAAATGCCAACTTCTACAATAGATATTAAAACAAAAAGGCCTCTTCTCACTCCCCTGCAAGAAACTGCTACAGAATCAAACATCTCAAAATCACATATTAAAGAAAACACCATTATCCAATGAAAACAATATAATTTAGTCCAACAAATACACATTACTGTTTCCCATGTGCAAGGTTCTGTGCTCGGGATAGCACAAAAAAATTGATCAATTCTGCCCCAAAATCTAAAGCACGTGAATACATCTTCAGAAATAAAAGCATGTCACTTCTCCAAACAGTCAATATCATTGGAAAATGTCTGTTCCTGTTTAAAAACTTAAGACTTTGTTTAAAAAGAAAACAAATTCCATTTGAGCTGATTTTCCTAACTTCATGCTTTTTAAAAAGTCTGTTGGATTCTGGTAAGCCCACTGGGCAGAGACCAGGGCTAATGTGGGATTCTGTCCAATCCACTGGTAGCAAATAATGAATGTTTAGTAATAGTGGAAGAAAGCCTACAAGTTATTAAAATTGCTTTACCCCTTCCCAGAGTAATAGGATTCTCCTGGTTTTTTTTCCATAATTACTTCCTTGAGACATTTTATTAGGTGTTAGTTTCACAAGGGTTTAAAGTCACTCTCTTTGTTTCATAAACACTTGAGTGTCGAGCAACTTAAACAAAGTAAAGGGACTTTACAGTGAAACATATATGGAACCAAAAATTAAAGAGGTTTGGCCTCCTCCTGTAACGAATCAGGCCCTAATCTTAGAATACAGACACCGCATTATTCTGGTGCTATTTACTTTTAGGAGAAACTAGGAAAGGGAGAGATGAATGAATGTCCTCTTCAATTTGCTGCTAACAATGCAGCACCCAAAAATGTTTTCTTTCTTCCTCCCCTTGCAAAACAGGTTTCTCTGTTGGAGCAAATGCAAATTGGAGGAAACGCTGGGATCCAAGATTCAATCAACCTAGTAAAGCAAGGTTCTTATAGTTGTGTAAAGCTGAGCTAAAGAACAAATATTAAGAAATGAAGTTTTTGCAATGGTCATTTGAGCCAGATCCTTATCTCTATTTTTTATTTTTCTTTTCTTTAAACAATCCAGGACTCAGAATTTTTGAGTTGAAAACTCCCTATCCTGCTGTTGTGAAATTCAGACTTCCTTTAGACTTAAGCATTGGAAAATGGAAGAACTGATTAGTATAATGTGATAAGGGGAGCCAGAAAAATGCACAGGACTGATATAGAATTGCCTTTCCATCCTCCCTTCCCATTTTTAGCCTGGTTCTACCAGGCACAAGGAAAGAACAGGGCTCTAAAGCTCCAAAATTTGGCTTTCCTGATGATTTAATGTATGATCAGAGCAAAGCCACTGGTCTTTATACCTCCAATTCCCACACCCTCCTTAGTTTTTAGTTACAAAGGAACATATCAAGGTAGGGAGACACATTCTGGTTACATCAAAAATTGACTGCAAGAGCACAGAAAGAGATACAGGAGTATGCCAAAGACCAATTTCAACTAGTTCACATTTTTGTGGAAGGTTGGCTAGTCCTGAACCCCCCAAAAGTGGAGGAAACTTTCTTCTTTTTATAGGGAGAGTATATTACATAGAAAATGCCTCCACAGCCCTCCCCCCTGGCCCCTTTCAGCTTACTATTCAGACCCAAAACTCAAGCTAGTACTCAAATTTTTTTGAACAGCTTGGGAATTTAAGTGCCACAACATATAGGAAAATAGTTTCTATATGAAAATTCATTCTGAAAAAGACAAAACAAAACAACTTTATCAATGGGACTTGCTGTTGGAGTCCCAGATTTATTCCTATACAAAGGTGATCTGCAGTTTTTCCCTTCTCCCCCTTTCTGTGCCCCGCCAGGACTTCCTCCTTATTTGGCATAGAGTGCCTGGTGTCAGGAAGGCCTTAGTTCAGATCCTGCTTCAAACACTAACTTAGCTAAGTAACCTTAAGCAAACCACATAACCTCCCTCAGCCCCAGTCTGCTCTTCTATAAAATGGAAACCACTGCATTGACCTCATGTGAATGTTGTAAGGATCAGATGAAATCATAGGTGCAAACTGTTTCACAAACAATAAAGGTTAAGTGTTAGCTATTATTACTGTGAAGTTAACATATCAAAATGTTAATGATACCTTAGTGTTACTCCGACATCTCCAAAGGTATCTGAAATCTAAAAATGGATGTCCCTAGAGGTCAATGATAAATGAGAAGGGGAATTTTGGGGTTAAGTGATTTGCCCAAGGTCACATGGCTAGTTAAGTATTAAGTGTCTAAGGTCAGATTTGAACTCAGGTCCTCCTGACTGCCGGGCCAGTGCCCTATTCACTGTGCTATCTAGCCGCCCTGAAGAACTGGACTTTTTGTACATTCTCGGATACCCGTGATGGTTTAGTGGGACCAACATTTTGAAGTGAACTTTCCAAACATCCATCAAGTCACAAAAATAGGCAGCTGCACACCCTGCCTATAGGTGAGGCTGACCCCATTGATGTTCTTCCAAATACCTGGAGACTCTTAGGATAGCTGAGATCCCTTAATCTCTCTAGTCCTTATTTAGCCATGTAGCCTGAGGAAGAGAACAAGGACAGAGCAGAAATGGCCATTTCTAGCTCTACTCTCTTCCAGCCTCCTTGTGGAAGAAGTGGCAGAGAATAAGGGAAGGAGGGAGCAGGAATGCCAGGCTCTGGCTTCAGTTCTCGATCATCCTCATCACAAGACAAGTCGAGTCCTCACAAGGGATCGCTTGTGGGAAGTGGGGCATGAGAACACAGATACCCTCAGGATCTACAGGAAGCTGCCCACATCTAAAGCTCCCTGCATCTTCTGGATGTCAGGAGCTAGAGTGGAAAAAAGCCCCAGACCATGAGTTAGGGCACTTGGGTTTCCAGCCCCACCTTTGTTTAACCACTTCACCTAACTCTCGGTTTCCTCATTCCTCAAAATGAGAAGGGTTGGGTGTTGGTACTAAAATATTGCTAAGGTTTGTTCCCACTCAGACATTTTGTGCCTAATCATGGATGGATACAAGGCTTTTAATACATGTATCTTCAGACACAGCTTTCACAGGGTTGGGTATAAGAATCTGTAACAACTTCCACTCTGAAATTGCTCCTGATTCCAAAGGAGAAGGGAAAAAAGAAAAATGCACTCACAGTCCCCAAAGCCTCTCCATCTGCTCCATCTGGAAGGCCTCAAAAGTAAACACCGCATTTTTAAGGCAGGAAACATTAATAGTGGCCAGTTCAAAATTTAATTTAAACAGAGCCAATATCTGTCAGCTAACATCAGAGGACAACGAACAGCAGTAGTGCCAGGATAGGCAGATGCTATAGAGCACAAGGGATGATGCTCTAGAGACAATGCCTCCCTAGCTGAGCAGGAAGAGGACCTTCACTGCACCCTCTCCATCTTCCCTCCCCCAAATCTATGTTCTTGTGTGTCATGGTCAAGGCAGCTCAAAAAAGAAGCCATGACTGCTATCTATTCAGGACTCAGCCAGGTAAATAAGGTTTAAGTCTGGTGGCAGCTAGGCAGAGTTTGAAAAATCTACCCCTACAAAGTCCAGCTTGGTTCCTCAAATTATAGTCCAAAGCATATCACTAATATCTGATGATTTATAGTAAGAATGCCTTGAATTTGGTACAAAGGTCAGCACAGGGCTTTCCTATGTAATAGACTGTCCTGAGGAAAAGTGGGAATAAGGTTTTATGATATATATATATATATATGTATATCGATCTATCTACATATGTATATCTATATACACACAATAATATATTATATATTTTATATATAGTTATGCTATATATAATATATAGTCTCCAATATATTATACACATACATATATATGTGTGTGTGTGTATATATGTATGTGTATACACACATCTATTCCAAGCAGCTGTGTGACCTTGGGCAAGTCACTTAACCCCAATTGCTTTGCTTTCCTTCCTAAGGGGGAAAAAAAACAAACTACGCACACACTCCAGGCAAAGCAATAAGTGCTCTAAGTATTATCTTTCAAATCAGAGGAACCAAATTTAAATCATGAGTATGCAATTTAATAGCTATGTGATTTAGTGGAAGTTGATTAACCTGCTGGGGCCTCAGCATCCTCTTCTGTAAAATGTATATCCTCCAAAGTCCGCTTTAGCTCTATATCCTATGATCTTAATTTGATACCTGTTTGACTGAAGCTCTGGTTTCCAAAGTACAGAGTGAGAATCTCAGGGGAAGGTCAAGATAATCCATGTTTGGGGCATCTTGTGGGGACGAGCCAGGAAGATGGATGGCTGCATCCCACCCTTGCTGCAAAAGCTATGTCTTAAGCATGACCTCATCAACCCCTACATCAGGGGTGCATAGCGATGGCAGTGGAGTGACCATGGAGGAAGTCTGTATTAGAGAGTGAGGGTTGAAATGAGTGGGGATGGACAGATAAAGTTATAAGTACTCCAAGCAGCCAAAGCCCGACATTTTCCTAGAGTAGTCAGTCAGCCTATTAGCATTTATTAAGCCCCTGCTTTGTGCCAAGCACTGTGTTAAGTACTAGGGATACAAAGAAAGGTAAAAATTAGTCCCTGCTCTCAAGGAGTTTACAATCCAATGGCAGAGTCAACATGCAAACAACTATGTCCAAACAAGATATGCACAGGACAAAATGGAGATAATCCATCAGGAGATAATCAGGTGCTGACATTAAGGGAGATCTGGAGGAGCATGCCCTGACTGCCCACTTCCCAGCAGAGTGAGGTAGCATGGTGTAGAAAACACTGTACTAGCAGTCAGGAACATCCTGGGTCAAATACCACCTCAGACAATAATATCTTTATGACAATAGACAAGGCACTTAGACTCTGTCTTAGTTTCCTTATCTACAAAATAAGAAGGCTGGACTCTGCATCTTCTAAAATTCCTTCCATTTCTAAAGCCATCGTATGGGTAGCCTTAGTTCTCAGCATCTCCGTAAGTGTAAGCATGTCTCCATGGAGAAAGGAGCAGTTAGCTAGCCAGTTACCAGGAGCACAGGAAGGGATGCTTGTCTTTAGCACCTCTCCCTACCCTCTGCTTTCTACTCAACCTCATCCATCCTCTTCCTCATGCAGCTTCCTCATCCCATGAACTCTGTCACCTATGCTAGCTGGGACAATCCCATCTAGTGGCCTGCAGCAGCAGAGGTGGTAGGGGGAAGAAAGTGCTTGGGAAAGAGGCCAGCTCAGTCTCACAGCTTTCCGAGTCCTGGGGGAAGGAATGATGGTGGGAACTCCATACAACTGAATGCAAATACTTATTGGAGTGGATCGGTCAAGTCCCATCCTCCTACAACAGTGAGATTCAGAAAAGAAGTCTAGGTAGGAACAAATGATAGATAACAGATGTCTTAGGGACTAGCCAATGACGCAAAGTGAGGAAATGATTTTTTAAAAGCTTGGATGTGTGTGTGTGTGTGTGTGTGTGTGTGTGTGTGTGTGTGCGTGTGTGCATTTGCGTGTCTGTGTGTAGACTTTATAAGAACAGCAAGAATTGATGAAGATTGGTAGGATAATTTGTCACAAATGTCCTCACTAAAAGGGATACATCTCTCTCTAGGACAGTATGCAATAAAGCAGCTCAGATTTCTCAGTGATGAACTTAGAATTAGACCTTTAATTCATTATCTCATAAAGTATTAAAACTTATATTTTCAAAACTAACAAAGTATATTTAATTATACTTCTCTCATTAAAATGAACTAAAGAAAAAAATTTATGGGCTATTAATAAAGACAAATATTTTAAAGTACCATTTAGTCTTTACTTTTAGTTTTTGTGGTTTATATATAAATATGAATATATAATATACATTATACTTTAAAGTTTTACATTTTGTGTGTATTTTATAATGTAGATCAGAGATATCAAATGTAGCCCACCTGAAATATACCCAAGTGCAGCCCAAGCCAAATTAAAATGCAATTGGGAAGTAGTTATCAAAATAAAAATACAATGAATCACAGATAACATTAATATATGGTTTTGTAAGTCAGTATGCTCCTGCAAGGATCCTTATGGATGGTGTTTCTATTTGAGTTTGATGCCAATGATGTAAATAGCATATTAGTATAATAATGTATCACCCAATTTATAAATAAATATGCAAAATCCTCAAAATTAAAAAAAATTTACCCAACAAAGGTACACAACCAAAAAAAATGTGGAAACCATTGGGCTAAAAGACTCAAAAACTGTGACAAGCATACATTGCATTGGCCCATATATAATTGTGTTGGGTTTGTTTATTATCTTCTCATTTTAAAATTAAATAGTATTAGACAACAAATTTTAAAAAACTGTAAGGAAATGTTTTGGACTCAGTAAAAAATATTTTTTCTACCAAAGTACTTAATGTCTACTTAATCTCACACTCAATCTCACAACATTCCTAGTCAATACACAATCATTGACTCAGACTGACAATGGATAGATATACCAGAGTAACAGAAGTGAGTATATGTTGTTAATTAACAAACATTAATTAAGCACCTGAAGTGTGCTAGAGATCCAAATACAAAGAATGAAACAGTTCCTACTCACATGGAGCTATATATAGCAGGGGGGGATGACAAGTTCATATATAAGTATATGCAGAATAAAGAGAAAACAAATCCACAGCTAGGTCCCAACTCTTAAGGGAGCTGATAGTCTAACTGGATACTATAACTCTCAAGAATCAATTGCCCTGGCACCAAATGTACTTATCAGAAATTCTTTCTTTAGCACTTAATTATCAGTACATTTGGCTCTCTTAGGTGCTTTCTTAAGTACAGAATGGAAGCCTGCTCTCAAACAGTTTACTTTTTGAAGCAGACACTGGAAAACACAAGCACAAAGTGCATAGAAAACAAACACAATATGTGAAAGGACAGAGATGTATCTCCATGTATAGGCAAAGGGCAAGTGCATTTAAAGAGTGGGGTAAGAGGATAACTATTAATTAGGAAATTAGGAGGAATTTCATGTGCAGACTGAGCAGTCGGCTCTAGAAATATCCCGTGAAGTGTGCCTGGAGGAGATGGCATTTCAGCTGTTATAACATCATAGAAGTATGGTGGGCTAGGAGTGTGATGTGAATACATGGCATCCTACTGAAAAAAGATCCCAAAAGAGGGTTGGGAGAAGTGCAAAATGATGGCTTTTGGTAGATGTGTTCAAGAGAAAGATGGAACATCCCCTGGCTTAATAGAGGTAACAATTGAAGTGAGCCAGGGAGGATTCCAGAACAGGAACCTGAAGCATGGATTGTCAAACTACATATAGTTACTAAGTCTTTTAAGATTCCCAGGCAACTAGCAGGTAGTCAGAGAATTGTTGTTCGTCTTTCGTTCTCGAAGAGGACCAATGACAGGATATCTTGACTTGCACATGACTTGTGTAAAAGTGGGGCAGAACTACACAAAGACATCAGCTTCACTCTCTCCTCCAGTTATCCAAGTCCAATGGCAACATAAATATCAAGACAGCTCAGAGAACAGAGGGAACAGAAAGGATCAGCTAGGCAGGGTGCTTGAGGGTTAGGAATGCTAAAGATTACCCTCCCTCTAAGAAGTTGTAAGCAAGAAGATAAAGACTAGTCACCAAGCTTTGATATGACTTAGGAAGCAATATACTATATAAGGTTTTCAACAAGAAATGCATAAGATAGCAGTAGTTAAAAGCTTCTCCTTAAAGTGGAATAAGGAAAATAAGAGATCGAATGACAATAGAGGGGTGGCAATAGAAATGTGGTTTAGGAAGGTACTGAAGTAGTACCTAGAGAATTTGGCTCAATCATTTTTCAGTCATGTCCAACTCTTCGCGAGCACTTTTGGGGTTTTCTTGGCAAAGATACTGGAGTACTTTGATGTTTCCTTCTCTATGCATTTCTCTAAATCTTACTCTAAATAATACATCACTTTCTTATATGATACATAGAAGTGATTCATTTATAATTTAGGTTTACATTGACAAAACATATTTTGAAAACAAAGTGTAATTGACTTGATCGTGTCCTAATCTATGCTTTCAGATATCCACACCTAGGGAAAATCATCAGAAGGTCAAACAGCCATAACCAAAAACACCATCATTTATCTAGGAGGAGCTCCCTGAGTCCATATGATGCCTGCCAATGTCAGCCTACCAGCATGGAGTTCAAGATTCTACTGTCAGGTTTGTCCTTGAATTTCTTTATTATTATGAGACAGGAGAGAAGTAATCTCTGTCTCAGGGGCTTGCCTATCAATAAGAATGAGTTAGGCAACACTTCCAACTCCCCACTTTGTTTTTTTTTCAAATGACTTTGTTTCTATAGGACTCTGTTTCCTTATATATAAAATAAGGGGGTTGGCCTAAATGACCTTTAATGTCTCTTTTTGTTCTGAATCTATGATTCCATGATCCTTACTTATCTAAGGACTGGTTAAATATTAACCACAAAGTACTTTGATCCCTTCAAAAATACTTTATAAATAAAACAAAAAATTTATATATGCTTTGAAGAACATAAAAATCACTAAGTTACTTCCCTAAAGCTAAAAAGCAAAACTGTGGTAAACTAACAGAGAATTCCACAGCCTTATTTTTCTCAGTTCTCTACAAAATCAAATGGTCTTGACTTCATCAATATTTTTAACTGACAATCCCAGAAAGCCTCTTAGCAGACTATATTGTGCAAGACAGAGAATGGAGACAATTTCTCCCTGAAGCAAGCCTGTGAACTTTTAATTATACTTGTACTGAATATTAATGCCATCTTTTCCTGGGCCTCAACTTTTCAGATATCTACTGGAGTTTTTTCATTTGCAGAAGGGTAATTGCAGAATGTCTGCGATGATATCATCACAGGAAACCCTGCATACTGTTGAGAGTTTAACTCTGCTGGAGTTCTCTTGACACAAACCAAAGCTTACATTGTTTGGGATGCTTCATTTTTCCCACTCTTTTCCAATAGGCAGGAAAACTGCTGGAACACCACAACAAATATTTGGGTCACAGCTTGTTTTAATGATGCATTTCTGAAATGATTGTTTTGATTCTGTATGTTTTTTTGGTTTGTTTTCTCTCATACCCTGTCCCCAGTCAATCAATTGTCAAGTCCTGCTGACTTTTACCTTTGGAACATCTTTTCCATATGTCCCCTTGTCTCCTCTGCCATTGCCATTACCTTGCTGCAGGCCCTCACCTTGTACCTGGCAATATTGCCTGCTGATTGGTTGTCTGTCACAAGGCTCTCCCCATTTCAAGCCATCTTCCACTCAGCTGTCAAAATGATTTTCCTAAAGGGAAGGTCTGACCTTGTCATTCCCCTACTCAAGAAACTCTACCAGCTCCCTATCACTTCCAGGATTGTATATAAAACCCTCTGCTTGGCATTCAAAGTCTTTCATAAAATTCCTTCCCTACCTTTTGGACTTCTTACACCTTACAACCCTTCCCCACCCTAAAATGTAGTCTTGTGACCAAATGAAACTGACCCCCTTCCTTTAATAAGACCCTCCATTTCCCAATTTTGGGCATTTTAACTAGCTATCTACCATGGTTGGAAAGCTCTCCTTCCTCATCTTTCCCTCCTGGATTCCTTGACTTTCTTCAAATTTCTGCTAAAATCCCTACAGGAAGCCTTTCTTGACTCCCCAAATCTAATGCCTTCTCTAGTTGATTATTTTAATTTATTCTACTCATAGCTTACATGGACATAGTTGTTTCAATGTTGTATCCCCCATTAAACTATGAGTTAATTGAGAGCAAGAACTGTCTTGCCTTTCTTTGTTCCCTAGGCCTTAGCACAGTGTCTGGTACTAGTAGGGGCTTTATAAATTTTGCTGAGTAGATGACTGGGGACCAACTTGAGACAGACTTAGGAGGGTAGACATGAAGAGGAAGATGTCACCTCATCATGTCCCTAATCTCTAGCTTGCCTCTCTAGAGTTTTAAGGAAAATTCTACTGGGTGAGAGCTTCTTGCTTGGCTGAGCAAGATTTTTGCTTCTTCCCAGCTAAAGAGCTCAGTTGCTCTTGTATACCTTCCAATGTATTCTAATAAGTACAACTTCTATGGTCTCTGATAGCTTCTTGAATAAATGAGTTTACTATTGATTATTTGTGATGGTCTTTTGTATAACGAGCATTCAGTGGGAAGGGGTCAAGTTGGGGGATATAACTTAGGGCATCCTCCCCCCTTTAAAGAATCGTGTCCAGAGAAGTTAACTGCTTTTGAACTAAAGAAGCCCTTGCAATAGACCAATAATACTTTGGAGGAAAATAGATAGAATTCTACTCTTCTCTCTCAGAGGGGAACAAAATACTTAACCTTATTGTCTTTTCTCCTGTTTCCCTCAAGGAAGGATCCACAGTTCCCTCTGTCCTTACATGGACATCCCATAAGGATGCACACATCTTACACACATGGGCAACACACACCTTACAATTGACTGATATGTGACTTATGCAAAAGTACTTACTGACTGAAGCAGGACTAGAACCCAGGTGTCCTGGCTCCCAGCCTAGCATTCTTTTTACTATCCTATGATCCTTCCCTGCTCTATAATGTGTAGGGCTGCATATCTACTAAGAATATTTATTTTTAAGCTCTTTGCTTATAAAGGTTGAGTGCAAAATAATTAACTATCTGACCAACAGAGGGAAAAATTAATATTAGCAGGGAAATTAAAGGGAGCTTTCAAGTACAATCAATTTTTGATTATCCATAGGTTGATGATTGACTTCGATGAATTATCTGAAGCTTAGAGTTCCCTGACTGAGTCTTAGGGTGCCCATAATATAGCAGTTCTGGGAGGGGATTGGATTAGGGTTGAATACTCTCTCTTTCCCTCCTTTATCCACTCTCACTGGGTAGAACAATTCCCTTAACCTTTCTGAGTTTCAGTTTCCTCATCTGCAAAATGAGAATACTCCTACTCCATATATTACCACTACCCTCTACATCCAATTGGTTGCTACCTCTTGTTGGATCTACCTAAAATGCATCTCTTATATCTACTCCATTCTCTCTACTCACACAGACATCAACTAGTACAGACCCTCATCTTTCACCTGGACTATTCCAATAGCCTCTAAATTGATCTACAATTCCTTTTCACCAACATATTCTCCACTCAACTGCCAAAGTAATTTTCCTGGTCATGTCATTCCTTTGATCCATTAAACCATCCAAACTCATTTTGGCTCTGATGGTCAAATACGAACAACTTCTGTCATTTAAATTCCCTTACAATTTAGATCTAATCTACATTTCCAGCCTCCCTTCAAAGCTCACTTTAAACACTACTTTCTGCACAAAGCCTTTCCTAATCACCCCATCTGTTAATACCTCTTCTTCTACAAATTATTATATATGAGGTAACCCCAAACCCTTGGGACTTTAAGCTTTAATATCTTAAAACCTCATTAAGACTTTTGAACACCCAGTATTTATTTTTATGTCCATTCTGTACCTACTCATGTGTGTATATATATATTGTTTCCTCCTATAGAACATAAGCTAGAGGTCAGGATTATTTATACATGTGTTTATATATATATATATATATATATATATACACACACACACATATATATATTTATATACTTACATATGTTTATATAAATTTTGTATATTGTTTATATATATGTGTGTGTGTGTGTGTGTGTGTGTGTGTGTGTGTGTGTGTGTGTGTGTATAAACGTACATTACCCCAGAACAGTGCCTGATACACTTAATACATGCTTGGAGATTTACTGATCCTACTCCTAATGCCAACTCACAGAATTATAAGGAATGCACTTTAAAGTGATATTTAAATGTGCTATTACTATAGAAAGAGAAAATGCTTGCAGCTATCATGAGAGGGTTGTTGGCAGCCTTCTCAAACCCAACTATCAGAATTGTATAGATGATTGATATATCACAGGAGAAGAAAAAAATGTTAATTCCAAGATCTATTGATGTTTTCAGATTTTTGTCCTAGAAGGAAGAAAAAATATATAGGCATGTATGTTTAGAGGAAAGTAAAAGAATGGTAAGAGGACTTACAATTAGGTCATATGAAGATTGAAGGAAGATGATAAAGATGGTTTGGCATGGAGAAGAAAAGATTTAGAGGAGGTATGGTCACTGTTTTCAAATATCTGAATGACTATTACATGAAAGACATAATAGTCTTGTTTTCTTGGTCAAAAAAGCAGAACAAAGTCGATGGATGGCTGTTGTGTCAAGGAAAATTTCACATCCATACAAGAAAAAAAAAAACAATCCCTGATACTTAGATCTACTAAAAAAAAAAATGGATGTGTTACATAGGACTAGTTAATTCCTTGCTACAAGGCTAGATCATCACTCATCAGGGATATGATATAAAAGATTTATCAGTCGTCTGGGGTTGGATTAAAATAACTTCTGAGGTCTCTTTCCACTTCTTCAATTCTGATTCTACGATTCCTATATATCTCATCATCCACAAGACCAGGATCATCCTTGTATCTCCCACAAAATCTTGCACAGTATTTGATATATATATTTTGTGCTTAATAAGTTATCTCTTCAGTGGATGGATAACAGATGGTTAAAAAGACTAAGATGAAGAGAAGTTCAGGGAGGGGGCTAAATTCTGTTTTATTTTGGTTTGAAATACAGAATATACTGATATGTAAAGACCTCAAATTAGGGCATCATCTAAGAGATTGAATCAATGATCCAAATATGAAGTGAAAAGAGCCTGAACTAAGGCAGCGGTAATGGAAATGGAAAGGAATGGAAAGGAATGGAGGGGGGGGGGGGGGTTGTGATACAAATACAATGTTGGTAGAACTGTGAACTGACCCAACCATTTCAGAAAGCAATCTAGAATTACGTCCAAAGAATTATAAAACTGTGTAGACCCTGTGACCCAGCAATACCACTAATAGGTCTGTTTCCCAAGGTAATCCTGGAAAAAGGAAGAGAAGCTATATGTTCTAAAATATTTATAGTAGCTCTCTTTGTGGTGGCAAAGAACTGGAACTTAAGGGGATACCCATCAAGTGGGGAATGGCTAAACAAGTTGTGGTATATGATTGTTATAGAATACTGTTGCACTGCAAGAAATGATGAACAGGTTGATTTTAGGAAAGCATGGAAAGATTTACACGAAATAATTAAGGGTGAAACCAACAGAACTAAGAAAACATTGTATACAGTAACAGTAATATTATTCAAGGAACTGTGAATGACTAAGTTCTCATGCATTTTATAAACAGCTACTTCCAGAGAAAGGACTGATAAATTGAAGTATAGATTGTATGGTTTTACATACATACACACGTATACAAATCTATGTATGTGTGTGTGGGAAGAAATAGTAGCCTTCTCTAGTATGGAGTTGGGGTGGGAAGACAGTTCACAACTTAAAATGCAACAAAAATAAATACATTTTAAAAATCAAATTGGAGAAAAAAAGAAAGGAACAGGGGGATATGGGTAGAGGAATCTGTGAGAATCAGTATTATGAGAATCTCTTAAGAAACAGATATGTGTATATAGTTCTGAAGTCTTTTTCTTTCAAGTTTTTTTAGGGAGTTTAAACATGCTCTGAAAGTACTTCACTTAATCAGCTTATACTTTGCTAAGCCATCTGTCCCTAAAATAAGTGTTAGAAATTTTCTGCCATTCTTACTGTTATAAATATCCTCCTGAGCAGGTATAAATGGAGGGTGGTGGAGATTCTAGTACATATGGTATGGTTTCTTCTAGGAATTATTGTTGAAGTAAAAGAGAAGATGGTGGGTTTGTGAGTGGGTGGGATATAATCACATGCTCTGCAGATTTATCACTTTTAGTTGGGAGACCAATTATTAGGTCTGTTCATATGCTACAACTTCTATAATAATATTTAGGTGCTGATGGATGGATGGATACATGGACTGATTTCCATCATTCTTTAAAGAACCACACTGAACTTTCAATCCCACATAGGAACATGACATTCCAGGGCCAGTCCTCTTAGTTCTCTCAGATATTCCAGGGTGAGTATAGCAGTACATGAAATTCATTAACCTTTCACCCCAATAAAAAGCCACAATATTTTGGTCCAGAGTGGAAAGATGACTATGGGGCCCCACTATAATTAGATAATACAGATATTCATGCTTAGTCTCAGGCAAACGCAATGTTAATTCTCCACTCCTGCTTCTAAGACACAGTACTACTAAGGAAAATATCTTGGAATCCCCCTATTATGATATCACAGAGGAAAATGTCACAATGTTACCATGAAATGGACATTGATGTTAACTACTGCTTAAAAATCACTACCTCTATGTACCCAAGTTAAAAATGAAGATCAGATAAATTGTTAGAAAAATAAGTATTTATTTTCAACTATATTTCAAATTCCATCCAAATGTTTCCTCTAATTTGCAAAAAAGTAATTAGTTTTTGGATGTTCACTTTCTCTACAAGTCACATATGATTCCTCAGCAAATATCAAAAGTAGCCAGAAATATTTTAAGGGTACCCTGTTTCACAAGGAAATCAGGGCATGAAATAATGCAAAATAACCAAACTCCTTTGTTTTCTACAAATCACAAAAAATTGAAAACTCAATGAATTTTGGAGAATCACCAGAAAGACTGGGAGACTTCGGAATTGTAGTGGGGAGCCTTTGAATTGAATGGATTCCATTTGGCTCAATGACTGGACTAAAGTTAAAAGATTTAGTGTTTGCTTTGTTCCAAATGGTTACATACATGACTCTGAAAAGATAAATGGCAATCTGATCCGGATTCAAGTACACACAAAGACACAGACCAAATCAATTCTTTCTTCTACTGCTGCCCACTCTACTCTAGAGCTTAAAAAGGGTCTTCAACAGAAACCTAACTTTTTAGTACAACTTTTAAAGTTCTTTCATTGCACCAAATTCTTTTTTTTTAAAATTAATTTATTAGTTTAGTTTCAGTTAACAAGATTCAATTCCATAGTTCCTTGATTTTCAAATTTCCTTTACTTCCCTCCCCTCTCCCCTCATGACAGCATATAGTACAGTACAGGGTCTGCAAATGCATTCATATTAAACATTATTCCAATTACAAAGGCATATTGTACTAGGTGGGATGAAAGATGGTAAGGAAGAAGTAAAACCAAACAATGAGAAGAACAAGATCATTTAGTTTGCTTCCATCAGGATTCAGGCTCAGTTCTTTCTAGTTATATCTCTGGATGGCGCATTTCTCACTTTCTTGAGTCATTCGGGATTAACTTATATCACTGCATTGCTGAAAAGAGTCCAGTCTGTCATAGTTGGTTGTCACAGATATGGTATGTCTGTGATTGTATACAAATTTCTTCTGATTCTACTCTTCTCGCTCAGCATCAGTTTGTATAAGTCTCTCCAGGTAATTATGAAATCCGTCACCTCCTCGTTTCTTATAGCACAATAAAATTCCATTACATTCATATACCACAACTTGTTTAGCCATTCCCCAATTGATGGGCACCCCTTTAGTTTCCAATTCTTTGCAACCACAAAAAGGGCTGCTAAAAATATTTTTGTACATATGGTTCTTCCTCCCACTACTATGATCTCTTTGGGATATAACCCTAGGAGTGGTATGGCTGGGTCAAAGGGTATGAAATTATTTATAATCCTTTGGGCATAATTCCAGATTGCTCTCCAGAATGGTTGGATAAGTTCACAACTCCACCAGCAATGTATTAGCATTCCAATTTGCCCACATCCTCTCCAGCATTTGTCACTTTCTTGTTTTGTCATCTTAGCCAATCTGACTGGAGAGATGTGGTATCTCAGAGTTGTTTTGATTTGCATTTCTCTAATTAATAGTGATTTAGAGCATTTCTTCATATGCTTATAGATATCTTTAATTTCTTTCTCTGAAAACTTCCTATTCATATCCTTTGACCATTTCTCAATTGGGGAATGACTTGTATTCATATAGATTTGGCTCAATTCTCTATAAATTTTAGAAATGAGTCCTTTATCAGAGACACAGGTTGTAAAAATTCTTTCCCAATTTCCCACCTCCCTCTTGATCTTGGTTACATTGGCTTTGTTTGTGCAGAAGCTTTTCAATTTAATGTAATCAAAATTATCCATTTTGCATTTTATAATGCTCTCTAATTCTTGTTTGGTCCTAAAATCTTCCCCTCTCCACAGATCTGTCAGGTAAACTATTCCTTGCTTTCCCAAATTGCTTACAGTATCATCCTTTACACCTAGATCATGCACCCATTTAGACTTGATTTTGGTATATGGTGTTAGATAGTGATCTATGCCCAGTTTCTGCCATACTGTATTCCAGTTTTCCCAGCAGTTTTTGTCAAATAGTGCATTCTTATCCCAAAAACTGGGGTCTTTGGGTTTATCGAACAATAGATTGCTATATTCATTAACTGCTGGGTCTCCTGCACCTAATCTATTCCATTGATCCACTACTCTACACCTCTGCCAGTACCAAGCAGTTTTGATGACTGCTGCTGTATAATACAGATTAAGATCTGGCATAGCTAGTCCACCTTCCCTAGCATTTCTTTTCATTAATTCCCTTGATATTCTAGACCGTTTGTTTTTCCAAATAAATTTTGTTATTATTTTGTCTAACTCTACAAAGTAGTTTTTTGGTAAATTGATTGGTATGGCACTAAATATATAATTTAGTTTGGGTAAAATTGTCATTTTTATTATATTAGCTCGACCCAGCCACTAGCAATTGATATTTTTCCAACTATTTAGATCTGTTTTTATTTGTGTGAGAAGTGTTTTGTAGTTGTGATCATATAGATTCTGGGTTTGTTTTGGCAAGTAGATTCCCAAATATTTTATAATGTCTACAGTGACTTTAAATGGGATTTCTCTTTCTATCTCTTGCTGTTGAGTTTTATTAGAGATGTACAGGAATGCTGAGGATTTATGTGGGTTTATTTTATATCCTGCAACTTTGCCAAATTTATTTATTGTCTCAAGTAATTTTTTACTTGATTCTCTAGGATTCTCTAAGTATATCATCATATCATCTGCAAAGAGTGACAGCTTGGTCACTTCTTTGCCTAATTTGATTCCTTTGATTTCTTTTTCTTCTCTAATTGCTACTGCTAACGTTTCTAGTACCAGATTGAATAAGAGGGGTGATAGTGGACACCCTTGTTTCACTCCTGATCTCATTGGAAAGGCTTCTAGTTTATCCCCATTGCATATAATACTTGCTGATGGTTTTAGATAGATGCTAGCAACTATTTTAAGGAAGGCTCCATTTATTCCTATACTTTCTAGTGTTTTTAATAGGAATGGATGTTGTACTTTGTCAAAAGCCTTTTCTGCATCTATTGAGATGATCATGTGGTTTTTGCTAGTTTTGTTGTTGATATGCTCAATTATACTGATGGTTTTCCTAATATTAAACCATCCTTGCATTCCTGGAGTGAATCCTACCTGATCAGGGTGTATTATTTTTGTGATAAGTTATTGGAGTCTTTTGGCTAATATTTTATTTAGAATTTTTGTGTCTAAATTCATGAGGGAGATTGGTCTATAATTTTCTTTCTCTGTTTTATCTCTTCCTGATTTAGGAATCAGTACCATATTTGTGTCATAGAAAGAGTTTGGTAGGACTCCTTCACTAATTTTCCCAAATAGTTTGTAGAGTATTGGAATCAATTGTTCTTTAAATGTTTGATAGAATTCACTAGTGAACCTATCTGGCCCTGGAGATTTTTTCCTAGGGAGTTCATTGATGGCTTGTTTGATTTCTTTTTCTGAGATGGGGTTATTTAGGTAATTCACTTCCTCTTCAGTTAATCTGGGCAATTTGTGATTTTGTAAATATTCATCCATTTCACTAAGATTGTCATATTTATGTGCATACAATTGGGAAAAATAATTCCTCATTATTTTTTTGATTTCCTCTTCATTGGAGGTAGATTCACCCTTTTTATTTTTGATACTCATAATTTGGTTTTCTTCTTTCTTTTTTTTTATCATATTGACTAAGGGTCTATCAATTTTGTTGATTTTTTCATAAAACCAGCTCTTAGTTTTATTTATTAATTCAATGGTTTTCTTAATTTCAATTTTATTAATCTCACCTTTGGTTTTCAATATTTCTAATTTAGTACTAAATTGGGGATTTT